>JAWPHD010010687.1:0-91172 GCA_037043455.1 Cyrtodaria siliqua
GCAAACCTAGATCTGCCTTTATTGCACATTTTAAGGGCCATCACAATTTGGGTTCCATGGGAGCCCAGAATTTGCAGAAGACAAAATTACTTATCCAACCCTTTACAACATACTATAAGGAAACCAATTCCAAAATTTAGTTCAGCTAGGACAAAATATGTAAGAGATTTAGGCCTGTAAACACAGCTTACACGCAAAATTTGATGTGAAACAGACATATTTTAAGGGCTATCAGAATTTGGGTTCCATGGGAGCCCAGGGGTTACAGGAACCAAAATTACTTAAGCAGCCCTTACAATAATGCTATAAGGAAGCTAATGGCCAAATATGGTTGTGCTAGGGTAAGAATTGTAAGAGCTATAGACTTTTAAACACAGCTTACACGCAAAATTTGATGTGAAATGGGGCACATTTTATGGGCTATCATAATTTGGGTTCCATGGGAGCCCATGGGTTACAGGAACCAAAATTGCTTATGCAGCCCTTAAAATAATGCTACAAGGAAGCCCATGAACAAATTTGGTTGTGGTAGGATAAGAAATGTAGGAGATATACACTTGTAAACACAGCTTACACGCAAATCTTGATGTGGGACGCCGACGCCGACGCCAACGCCAACGCCGATGTCGACCACGTGGTGATTACATAAGCTCTCTTATTCTTCGAATAGTCGAGCTAAAAACAACATGCATTCATAAATTTCTGGAGAGAACCCAGATGAGAGTAAATCAGAGGGAATTCAGAATGTTAAGACGTTAAAAATTTGATGTTAATAGTAAAATAAAGCTTTAACTTTATATAAAGCAATGCAATTTCTGTTCTTTAAATCTGCATAAATAAGTCCCTGGGATATTGTGTTATATAGTTTATTTTTAACAAATTTTGCATAGAAAAAATCCTGGGACTCATTGTTTTTTAGTTTGGACCCATTGTTTCAAAATATGTGAGTCCCAGGGACTCATTAAAGCAGATTTCAAAATGAATCACTGCTATTACACTATTCCCTTTAGATCGACCTTTTTCTCGAAAAAAAAAAGAAAGTTGAATAATCAAATGCTGAACATTTTAGAAAAAGTCCCATATCAATATCACTTACAGTTTTCAAGAAGTAGTCGCTACAAACTTGTATTTTAAAACTCTATTTTTAGCTTTGGCGGCCATCTTGGATTTTACATCAACATGAATTTTTGCTAGGATCAACTAGACTTTATGGGCAACATTTCTGTAAAGTTTCATGAATATCCATCCAGTAGTTTCAGAGGAGTAGACGCTACAAATAAAAGTTTACGGACAGACAGACGGACAGACGGACGCCGGACGCCGCACCACGGCATAAGCTCTGCTGATCTCTGATCAGTAGAGCTAAAAATCGCGGCGTCTAGAGATGTTAATTGTATTTATCGATTATGATTCAGGATTGCCTTGTGTCCCTTTAAAGAGTATGTTACATATATAGTTTAAACAGATCATTCTAATGGGTCACAAAACCCGTGAGAATACAACATTATATTTAATAAATTTATTTGCAAAAGTTAAATAGATATACAAAACAGTACATCAAATAACAGTTGAACAGAAAATGTATCTGTTCTCAAATACGTGTTATTGTGGTGGTGTTTTTTTCTTTCATGATTTGACATATTATTTAGCAATAGACTCTATTCCCTTTAACGATTTTCACTTTAAAAGGGATACTCGGCACACTCGATTGTTTTTTTAAAACTCGCGGCAACTCAATTAATATATCAAGATGTTAATTTTGTTTATCGATCTATGATACAGGATTACCAAGTGTCCCTTTAAAGATTAGTGTTACATATATAGTTTATACAGATATTTCCAATGGGTCACACGTCCGTGAAGATGCTAATTTTAACTATCGATACATGCTTTAGGATTGGCGTGTGTCCCTTTAAAGGTTTGTATTATATAGTTTGTTCAAATAATTATAATCGGTCACAAAACCCGCGAGGACACAACATATACATTTTTAATAGATTTGACTGCGAAAGTTAAACATATATACAAAACAATTCCAGCAAATAACATGATGAACTTAAAATGTATCCATAAGTATATGGTATCATATACGTGTTATTGTGGTGTTCGTTTTTTTTACTTTAATCGTAAACATGCAGAAGTGATTGAAAAATTACATTGGATCGCTAATATTTTCATGTACTTATTACATATATTTGTCAAGAGTTATTCATATATTAAAACCACCTGCAATATTACATATATTAGTCAGGAGTTATTTATATAAATCTACCTGCAATATTACATATATTAGTCAGAGTTCTTGGTCTCCTCCATATTAAAATATTTCAGATATTTTTGGTACAGTATGGCTTTTACCAGTAACCAGGGTAATTGTTAAAGAATAATTAATCTGCAAATTCTCTATTACCTGTACTTTTAATCACTTACAAACTGACTCTTTTATTTTTACTTATTCAATAATCATAACATTTCAATGACACTTTTCAAGCACAATAAAAAAAAAAATTTGACACTTTCAAAACAGTTATTATTTCTAAACAAAAATGCAATAGTAAACTTGTATAAGATATGTTTAAGAAGAGAAATCCATGTTTGTGCTGTCATTTTTTTTTTTAATTTCGAAAAAGTTTTTCTGAAATTCATTCTCAGAATCTGTTTAAAAGCACAGTAAAACAAGAGGCCCAAGAGGGCCTGTGGACGCTCTACTGGCTAACATGGCTCTTATAACATCAATGAAGCGAGTGACTGCCATTTACGTTTTTTTGAAAGCTTTTTAACTAAATCAAGGGCCATAACTAAAGAATCTACTGATTGATTTTGATTTCAGGAAGTAGTGACTACAAACTTGATCTTTGAAAATCTATTTTTAGCCGTAGCTGCCATCTTGAATTTAAAGCCGACCTGAAATTTTGCTAGGATCAATTAGACATCAAGAGCAACATTCCTGTGAAGTTTCATGAAAATCCGTCAAGTAGTTTCAGAGGAATAGTCGCTACAAGTTTTCATTATATAACTCTATGTAAACAAAGCTGGCCGCTGACAGCCATGTTTAACATTGAATCAAAATAATGTTCGACTATGATAACCATCATGTCATGCTGATCATTTTAGAAAAAGTCCCATATCAATATCTCTTATAGTTTTCAAGAAGTAGTCGCTACAAAGTTTTATTTTGAAAATCTATTTTTAGCCGTGGTGGCCATCTTGAATTTCCGGCCGACCTGAAATTTTGCTAGGATCAATTAGACATCAAGAGCAACATTCGTGTGAAGTTTCATGAAAATCCGTCAAGTAGTTTCAGAGGAGTAGTCGCTACAAGTTTTCATTATATAACTCTATGTAAACAAAGATGGCCACTGGCAGCCATTTTTAACGTCGAATCAAAATAATGTTCGACTCGGATAACCATCATGTCATGCTGATCATTTTAGAAAAAGTCCCATATCAATATCACTTATAGTTTTCAAGAAGTAGTCGCTACAAACTTATTTTTTAAAAATCTATTTTTAGCCGTGGCGGCCATCTTGAATTTCCGGCCGACCTGAAATTTTGCTAGGATCAATAAGACATCAAGACCAACATTCCTGTGAAGTTTCATGAAAATCCGTCAAGTAGTTTCAGAGGAGTAGTCGCTACAAGTTTTCATTATATAACTCTATGTAAACAAAGACGGCCGCTGGCAGCCATGTTTAACGTCGAATAAAAACGATTTTCGACAAGGACCAACATCATGTCATGCTGATCATTTTAGAAAAAGTCCCATATCAATATCCCTTAGAGTTTTCAAGAAGTAGTCACTACAAACTTGTTTTTTAAAAACCTATTTTTAGATTTGGCGGCCGTCTTGGATTTCACATCAACATGAATTTTTGCTAGGATCAACTAGACTTCATGGGCACCATTTCTGTAAAGTTACATGAATATCCATCCAGTAGTTTCAGAGGAGTAGACGCTACAAATAAAAGTTTACGGACGTACAGACGGACAGACAGACAGACGGACGACGGACGCCGCACCACAGCATAAGCTCTGATGATCTCTGATCAGTAGAGCTAAAAAGAGTCATAAAATCTGGTAAAGTTTGACAAAGATCAGATGGAAAATGAAGGCCCTATCGTATGACGAGGCAAATTATAGCATTTTTAACAAAATCAATGACCATAAATCCGCTGTTACTGGTCCGATCTGGCTGGTTTCGAACCTGACCAAACTTTCATCAACATTAACAATCTGATAAAGTTTGGTAAAGATCGGATGAAAAATGAAGGCCCTATCGTCTTAACGAGGCAAAATATAGCATCTTGAACTAAATCAAGGGCCATAACTCCACTGTTACTGGTCCGATATGAATGGTTTTCGAACTTGTCCGAGCTTTCATTGATATTAACAATCTGATAAAGTTTGGTAATGATAAAATGAACAATGAAGCCCCTATTGTCTTAACGAGGCAAAATATATGATTTTTAACTAAATTAAGGGCCATAGCTCCGCTGTTACTAGTCCAATATGGCTGATTTTCGAACATGTCCGAGATTTTTTTTTTTTTTTTTTTTTTTTTTTTTTTTGGCCCACCTTCTCAACCCCTTTTATCTGCTCCTTTCTTTCGCCTCCCCTCACTCCGTCTTCCGCCAGCTCTGCTGTTGTCCCTCCTACTAGATGGTGATCTGTTCTGACATACTTTCTGCCGAAGCCTCGCTGTATATTCCGTTTCTGCGACGACTCTCGCTGTTCACCCGCAGTTCACCTGATTTTTCTCTTTTTTCCTTAGGATTGTACTGTTTCTGGGACATTGCTGATATGTCTTCTGTTATTGTCTATTGCTGTGAAACAGCCTCCCCCTAGTACTCCATGGTACTCTATTCAAGCTACTATGCCACTACTAGGCTACTGGCCACTGCATACTTCAGACGCGCCATACGAAGAACCAACTAATTTCTGTCTACAGCTTCCCTTCTTTCAGTGAACGTCGGCCTAACATCGTCACAAGACAGCAGTGAGGTACTAACTACTCATGAATCAAATTTGAGGGCCGAGAAGGTGGATTTTTGCCGAATGGTAATGAATGATAAGCAATGAATAAATGAAAGATGATAATGGAGAGACCAGCATCCGGCGGGGTTTGAACCCACGACCTTCCGCTTGTGGGCCCAGTGCTCTACCACTGGGCTATAGAGGCCTCACTTGTCCGAGATTTTATCGATATTAACAATTTGGTAAAGTTTGGTAAAGATAGGATGAAAAATGAAGGCCCTATCGTCTTAACGAGGCAAAATATAGCATTTTGAACTAATTTAACGGCTATAATTCTGCTGTTACTGGTCCGATATGAATGGTTTCGAACTTGTCCAAGCTTTCATTGATATTAACAATCTGATAAAGTTTGGTTAAGATCGGAGGAACAATGAAGCCCCTATCGTCTTAACGAGGCAAAATACTAAATCAAGGGCCGTAACTCCGCTGTTACTGGTCTGTTCTGGCCGGTTTTCGAACTTGTCAGAGCTTTCATTGATATTACCAATCTGGTAAAGTATGTTAATAATCGGATGAAAAATGAAGGCCCTATCGTCTTAACGAGGCAAAATATAGCATTTTTAACTAAATCAAGGGCCATAACTCCGCTGTTACTGGTCCAATCTGTCTGATTTTCGAACTTGTCCAAGCTTTCATTTATATTAACAACATGTTCAAGTTTGGTAAAGATCAGATGAAAAAAGAAGGCCCTATCGTCTTAACGAGGCAAAATATAGTATTTTTAACTAAATCAAGGGCCATAACTCCGCTGTTACTGGTCCAATCTGGCTGGTTTTCGAACTTGTTTAATTTTTCATTGATATTACCAATCTGGTAAAGTTTGTTAAAGATCGGACGAAAAATGAAGGCCCTATCATCTTAACAAGGCAAAATATAGCGTTTTTAACTAAATCAAGGGCCACAACTCCGCTGTTACTTGTCCAATCTGTCTGGTTTTCAAACTTGTCCGAGCGTTCATTGATATTAACGACATGTTAAAGTTTGGTAAAGATCAGATGAAAAATGAAGGCCCTATCGTCTTAACAAGGTAAAAGTTAACAGACAGACGGACGGACGACGGACAACTCACCATCGCATAAGCTCTGCTGGCCCTTGGCCAATAGTGCTAAAAATAAGAAGAAGCTGAATGACAACACATGGCAAAGACTGATTATTGTTTACACTTAATTCATGGCTGGACTCTTTAATACAATCTTAAAAACAAAACATGAACCCTTTCAGTTAGTTTGTTTTAACTGGACCTTCTTTTACTTGTCATTGGTAAAATAAGTATTTTATAGTATTCAAAGAACATAACAAAAAAGTGATAAGAGTGGAGCATGATACAGCATATAGTTTTCTATAAATTGTGAAACATATATAGTTTATAATGTCTCACACATATTATGCAATGCTGGTCTTTTATAACATTTGTTAAAGTAAAAGAACACAAATACTAGTAATGTAAATATTATAAACTAGAGTAAAGTTAAGGGGGCCCTTCACAAATATACACACTTTTCTGCCATGTACACATACTAGGCAGCCACTGTGTCAAATATGAACACCCTCAACCAGCATAGAAGGGGTTCACGTTACAAAGAAACAATAAGAATGCAAATAAATGTCATTAACAATTTTGAAAATTGGCTGTAATGTTCATTTTGGTTAATTTGACCTTTGACCTTAACCTCTGGACCCAAGGGTCAGACCCTGGATTCTAAAACTTTTTGGTAGAAGTTCCAATTCAATATCACTTACGGTTTTTGAGAAGTAGTCGCCACAAAGTCGCATTTTTAAAATCTATTTTTAGCAGTGGTGGCCATCGCGAATTTTTTCTAGGATCAACTAGACATCAAGTAGTTTCAGAGGAGTAGTCACCACAAGTTTTTCCTATATAACTCTATGTAAACAAAGATGGCCACTGGCGGCCATGTTTGACATCCAATCAAAATGAACTTCGGTTAGGATCAACTACATGTCGTGCCAGTCATTTTGGTAAAGGTTCCAAATCGATATCACTTACGGTTTTCGAGAAGTAGTCGCCACAAAATCGCGTTTTTAAATCTATTTTTAGCCATGGTGGCCATCTTGTATTTCCAGCTGACCTGAATTTTTGCTAGGGTCAACTAGACATCAAGAGCAACATTCCTGTGAAGTTTCATGGCAATCTGTCAAGTAGTTTCAGAGGAGTAGTCGACACAAAACCGTTTACGAACGGCCGACAACATACCACGGCATTTAGCTCTGCTGTTACTAATCCCATTTGGCTGGTTTTCGAAATCGTCCAAGCTTTCATTCATATTAACCATCTGTGCAAGTTTGGTAAAGAACAAATAATAAATGAAGGTGCTAGAGTGTTCACAAGGCAGAATATGGCATTTTTCAGCAAATCAAGGGCCATAACTCTGCTGTTACACATTCGATTTTGGCTAGTATTTGAACTTGTTTGACTTTTCATTGATATCAACAATCGGTGTAAGTTTGGTAAAAATCAAATAATAAATGAAGGCGCTAGTGTTCACAAGGCAGAAAATGGCATTTTTCAGGAAAAAACAAGGGCCATAACTCCGGTGTTACTGATCCGGTTTGGCTGGTTTTCGAACTTGTCTGCGCTTTCATTGATATTAACAATCTGTGCAAGTTTGGTAAAGATCAAATAATAAATGAAGGTGCTAGTGTGTTCACAGGGCAGCAAATGGTATTTTTCGGACGGACGACAGACAACTCCCCATCCCATAAGTGCCAGTAGAGCTAAAATCATCGATCCGAACTTGTGTACCATCCAAAAACAGTGCTACATGTGTACACAACCAATCTTTCTCAATTTGTTTTTATTTACTTGCATGTTTGTTTACACCGAATAAAAGAGGTTTACAAATGTAAGTATTACCAGGAAAATACAAGAACAAGAGGCCCAAGATGACCTGTATCGCTCTACTGGCTATATGGAGTCTGTGGTTGTGGTGAAAAAATAGTTGTTGTAGCACTTATGACGAGCAAAATGGCAGTCAACCTGAACCATATAAATTACAGTAAGTTCCATCAGTTGTACCAATGTAGAGGGGTGCCTTTACACAGGAGGACAAAACCTGTTTTATATATGTTGTACCTACATGACAGGGCTCAAAATTAGCACTAGTCCTGTAGCCCGAGGCTAGCAAAAATGCTGCCGTGCTAGCAAAGTCTGTGTCTGGGTAGTCCCGATGGGCTAGTAACAAAACTTATTCAAATAAGAAATAAATTATAAATCGATAGATTATGTAGTGACAGCACTGTCTAACCTAACAGGTCTTTTACAACCTGATATTTCCAAAGTTTCAATAAATGTAAAACTCGTATAAAGAAACCGAAACTTGAATTAAAATAGTAATTTCTGTTGAATATTATATGGGCTAGTAAATTTTGAGCAGGTCTAGTGATTTTACCCAATTACTACTAGACCGGTGGTCTAGTAAACTAAAAATGTTAATTTCTAGCCCTGCATGACCATACCAAATTAGAATTAAATGCTTTCACATTTGGACAAGATATGCGTTTATTGTTTTGTTTTGTTTTTTAACCATTATCTAGGGGGCCCCAGTATGTAGCAAAAATTCAAAAAAATACTTACTGTGCATCGACACAACCTTAACTAAGAAATACACTATCCATGAAATAGAAATCTCAAAGGTAGCGTCACAAGGCAGAAACTCTGTAAAAGTTAATTACTGAAAGTCCCCCCAAGTTGTACCCCTGTAGAGGGGCCCCTTTATGCAAGAGGTCAAAACCCGTTTTATATATTTTGTGTGTCTAGTCCCTAAATGACAATACCAAATTTGAATCATAACCATTCACATTTGGACAAAATCAGTGCTCAAAAAGTAGGATGGCCTATGTCATTTTGCAGACGAGGAGCCCATCGGGCGTCTAAAAAAATAAATAAAAAAAATACTTGATCTCAAATTCCTCAAGACAAAATACTCCCATGTATATTGTGAACTGTGAAAACACTTGCAATAAAGTAATTAAAATGTGTTATACACACTGGCACAACAAGAATTAAATTGAATTGAATTGGATTTTATAGTCGCACCAACAGCTAAGGTCATATGGCGACTTTCCAGCTTCCACTGGTGGAGGAAGACCCCAGGTGCCCCTCCGGGCAATTTTCGTGCACGGGCGGGCACCTGGGTAGAACCACCGACGTTCCGCAAGCCAGCTTGATAGCTTCCTCACATAAAGATTCCTAGGCCCCTGAGGGATCGAACCTACAGCGGTGAGGGGCAAGTGATTGCAAGTCAGAGACTCTAACCACTCGGCCACGGACGCCCCTGGCACAACAAGAAGTTCGAATATGTTGCCTGGCTTCGTGTCCGCAGTTTGAGGTCGACAATTGTTGACATAAAACTCATTATTCTGCTATTAGGGTTGTGTTTTCTTTCCTTATTGATAAGAAAAACATTTTTTTGGCATTAAAAACACATTAATGCATGAAAATTTTTCGTAATTGATGGTATTTCGATTGAAATGTTTGTGAAAATTTTCGGGCCATAAAAGTGAGGTGTCATAGTAGTTCGGATGGTACATAAAGTATATTTCTATTCATTATTTAAGGTGTAAGGAGTTCCTGGAATACTACTTTTAAATGAATTAGGCCCTGACAGTCTAATAAAACATGATTAACAAGAAATGTCACAGTAAGTGACAAATGCCCCTGAAGTGACCTGTAAGTGTGACCTTGACCTTGAGCAATATGAAACCAACAGATATATTTAAAAATAATTTTAAAAAAAAATCAAACAAACAATAAAAATCAAATAAAATCAAAACTAAAAAAAATTCAAAAAAAAAAATCGAAAAAAAAAAAATCAAAATATTTAAAAGTTTTTTTTTCCGCGACACGACGTCTTGTTCTGGTGAGCAATTGTGCGAAGTTATTTGAAAATCCGTCAATTATTGTCCGAGTTATGAAGCGGAGACGATTGTATAGACGAACGGATTTTGAACTTTGATCTCTAAGTGTGACCTTGACCTTGGAGCCACGGACCTTGATTTTGTGCGCGACACGTCATCTTGTTGTGGTGAGCAATTGTGCCAAGTTATTTTAAAATCCATCCATTATTGTCAGAGTTATGAAGCGGACACGAGTGTACAGACGAACGGATTTTGACTTTTGATCTCTAAGTGTGACCTTGACCTTGTAGCCACGGACCTGGATTTTGTGCGCGACACCTCGTCTTGTTGTGGTGAGCAATTGTAAGAAGTTATTTGAAAATCCATCCATTATTGTCAAGAGTTATGAGCGGACACGAGTGTATAGACAAACGGATTTTGACCTTTGACCTCTAAGTGTGACCTTGACTTTGGAGCCACGGACCTGGTTTTTGTGCGCGACACGTCGTCTTGTTGTGGTGAGCAATTGTGCGAAGTTATTTGAAAATCCGTCCATTATTGTCAGAGTTATGAAGCGGACACGATTGTACACGCGAATGGACAGACAGTGCGAATACTATATGCCACCCTTTGGGGGCATAAAACAATATTGGACCTTTCCATTTTAAATCAGGGCCTGTCCATTCCAAATCAGGGCCTGTCCATTTCAAATCAGGGCCTGTCCATTTTCAGGAGCAACAAGCCCCGGGCCTGTCTCTGAAAATAATTTTCTGTGAACACTGAAAATATGCATTTTTTGTTGATTTTTGACCCGATTACCCCTAGGGGATCCTATTAGGTGAAGCCAAAGTCTGAGACATTACTGCACATCTACACATCTTAAGAAAAACATCATACATGAACTTGAAATCTTGAACGGTATAGGAGTCACAAGCCCCAAATTTGTAATAGTAAATTACTGCAAGTTCCTCAAGTTGTACCCCTGCAAAGGGGCCCCTATATGCAGGAGGCCCAAGTGGGCCTGTGAAAAATCTACTGGCTAACATGGCTCGAAATTAAGGGGATTTCATACAAGTAAAGAGGATTTCATACAACTGAGTTTTTGAATGTAATCCAAATTTGTATTCGTTTTTATGGTAACAGTGGCCAAAATGGATTTTTACCGAAATTTAGCTATACAACTACTGTGTTAACTTGGTAAAGCTCGCCAAAAGGCCTAGCGCCATACCCAGGCGAAATGAAGACCATGGTCTACCATGGTCACCACGGTTTTTGATTGCCATCCATGAACTATCATGATCGACCATCAAATACCATGGTTAGAGACCATGGTCGAACATGGTCAAATTCGAAGAGGAT
Organism: Cyrtodaria siliqua; assembly: GCA_037043455.1. Lineage (NCBI taxonomy): Eukaryota > Metazoa > Mollusca > Bivalvia > Adapedonta > Hiatellidae > Cyrtodaria > Cyrtodaria siliqua. The sequence continues at coordinate 11,248 of JAWPHD010010687.1, forward strand.
GGTTGACCATGGTTGGCCATAGTCTCTAACCATGGTATTTGATGGTATTTGATGGTCGATCATGATAGTTCATGGTCGGCAATCAAAAACCGTGGTGACCATGGTCGGCCATGGTCAAGATTTGAAGATGATGGTAGACCATGGTAGACCATGGTAAAAATTTAATGTATATCTCATAAAATTGTAGTTCTTATGCACATTCAGACGCATATCCTTTTGAGAATTCTTGTGAATTCAAAATGCAAGGTTAAATTTAGGAGATGAATTTCAGCTGTACCATCAACAAAAGACATTCAAACTTTGGTTTGACCATTTTATTAGTGGTAAATATATGTTTTCTTGTAGTTTATGTATATGGGAATGAACAAAATATCAAAATAATGTAAAAAAATGTCAAAATACTTCTGTGATTATTACCCCACCCACTTTTCTTAGAAAGAAACTCTGAAAACTAGGTTAAATTTAAGGAAATTTCAAACAACATCTCATCCAAAACCACTTATTCCATTCTAGTGAAATATCATATACACATAGCATGATATACATGTTCATTGGGTTGGGCTCTATCAAATTTGTGTTTGTGTCAGAGACCATGAACTACCATGGTGACCATGGTCAGAGACAATGAACTACCATGGACCATGGTCAGAGACCATGGTCATTGACCATCAAGTGCCATTTACCAAAACATGGTCTACCATGGTCAACCATGGTCTACTGACCATGAACTACCATGAACGAACTACCATGATAGTTCATGGTTTTAAACCGTTCATTTCGCCTGGGCAGGGCGAGCATAAACAATAACTATATCTCTCTCACTTGGTTAAGATCAGACAGAAAATGGAGGGTTTAGAGTGCCCACAAGACAAAACTATGTATTTTTGTAAATTCAAAGGCAGATAACTCATCTACAAACAGTCGAATCTGGCTGGTTCGAGAAACCAACTGAGATATTATGGATATTTAAATACTGTATAAGTTTGGTAAAGATCAGGGCTCCTTTTTTTAAACATCTTACGATAAGTCTCAAATTTTAAAACTGTTCACATTTTTGCACCTCAGCATTCAATGTAGACAATTATGTGTGCATTATATGCAGAAATATCAAATGAATAAAAAAATTAAATGAAATCGCGTTCATTTGTGAATTGTAAATCAAAGTAAAGAATTTAAGAAATTAACTTATGATCAAGGTTGTTTCATAAAACCTTCATCACCAGATGCAAAATAAAGGTGCTAGAGTGTTGACAAGGAAATATTATGCATGTTTGTAAATTCAAGAGCAGATAACTCAGCTATAAGTGGTTGAATCTGGCTGGTTCAAGAACTCGTCCGAGACCTTATGGATATATAACTATTGTATGAGTTTGGATTGGATGCAAAATGAAGGTGCTAGAGTGTTGACAAGGCAAAATTATGCATTTTTGTAAATTAAAGCTATAATCAGTCGAATCTGGCTGGTTAAAGAACTCGTCCGAGATCTTGCGGATGTATAACTACTGTATGAGTTTGGTAAAGATCAGATGCAAAATGAAGGTGCTAGTGTGCTGACAAGGCAAAATTATGCATTCTTGTAAATTCAAGGCAGATAACTCAGCTATAAGTGGTCGAATCTGGCTGGTTCAAGAACTCATCTGAGATCTTATAGATATTTAACAACTGCATAAGTTTAGTAAAGATCGAATGCAAAATGAAGGTGATAAAGTGTTGACAAGGCAAAATTATGTTTTTTTGTAAATTCAATGGCAGATAACTCAGCTATAATTAGTCGAATATGGTTGGTTCAAGAAGTAGTTCGAGATCGTATGAATATATAACTGCTGCAAGAGTTTGGTAAAGATCAGATGCAAAATGAATGTGCTAGAGTGTTGAGAAGGCAATATTATGTATTTCTGTAAGTACAAGAGCAGGTTACTCAGCCATAAGCAGTCGAATCTGGCTGGTTCAAGAACTCGTCCAAGATCTTCTTAAAATAATATACAGTCAAACCTGGATTAAGAGACCGCTCAGGGGAAAGACAAAAAGTGGTCTCTTAATACAGGTGGTCTCTTAAAACAGGGTCTAACACTGTTCGATTTTTTATGAAATATTAAGAGAAATACATGTACATGTATTAAAATGAATGCTTTACATTGTAAATATCTTGTATTATTTCATATATGGGGTATCTTGTAAAGGAATAATAAACACTAATGCAACTAAGACAACTTTAATTTATGTTTTTAATTTAAGTGTATATGAAATATAAACATGAGAAATAGATCATGAAATAAATAATCGAGCACAAAACATCAAGTCCAACATAGATCATTTATGTCCTCGTACCCCGTTGCGTAACGGGCACGTTTTCTGTCACCAGACACTTTGTTCTCAAAATTTTCTAAAACCTCCGATTTTAGTTTTAATATGTTCTGAATTGCTACCTAACTCGTCTGCTATTTTACGCGCACTTTTTGATTTACTAAGTTCAATCACATTAATCTGCTCGTCTAACGTTAACACTTAACACTTTACGCTTCGACATGATTTCAATAACTTCATTTATTGTAATCAGCTGTTAAAAATAGAGAGTAAATATATTACCGTTGCCATCACTTGATATAAACAAACTATTATGTTATCCAATCACTACGTTGTATAAATATAATTTCATCAATATTAATGAGGGCACTTGACAGTATTGACCAATCCCATCGCAGTATAAAAATAAACTTATGAATATTAATGAACAATTATAACGCTCCCTGGATCATCAATGTTTTCCACATCGGTGATAATTGGTATTGCAACTTATTAATTGGTACTTACATGTATATTTGATATCTCCTACAGGGGGATGATTACAAAGGCTAATTAGGTTATTGTTGAATTTATGTTTGATCTCGTTTCTGTGTGAATTACCGATAGCTAAACCGTTTTTTTTTTCAGTTTTCTGAAGAAAAAAAATGGCGGTCGCTAATTGATCATAAAATCGTCTTTTGGTATGAAAATATGCGATCGTTGGTCGCGTGACAGGTGGTCGCTTAATACAGTATCAATTAATATCAAAACTAGGGGGGGGGGGGGGAAATTCAAAGTGTTCGCTTATGGCAGGTGGGCGCTTAAACTAGGTGGTTGGGTGACCAGGTTTGACTGTAACTACTGTATCGGATGCAAAATGAAGATGTTATATTGTTGACGAGGCAAAATTATGCATTTCTGAAAAATCGAGGGCAGATAAATCAGCTATAAGAAGTCAAAACCGGCTGGTTCAAGAAGATGTCCGAGATCTTATGGATATATAACTAATGTATGAGTTTGGTAAAGATCGGATGTAAGATTAATCTTGTAGAGTATCGACATCAAAAAGTTAAAAGACGACGGACAACAGACCATGACATAACGCTGCTGGCCCGTTGCATGTCTATCAGAGCTAAAAAGGAATGATCTTCCAAAGTAAAAGTATGATCATTGTTTGAAATTTTCACAAAATTGCATAAAAATACATTTTTAACTGAGGCCTTTTAACACAATGTGGTTTAGGCCACCATTTTTTTTTTCCTTGGTTTACGGATTTTTTCTTATTTTTTACGCTCGGTCGGAAGGGGGGAAAAAAAAAATGTGTTTCTAAGTACAAATTTCAAACATGTTTCTCATATAAAACTGTAAGTTTATACAACACAACATGTATTTAAATCGTTGAATATTCTTTTAATATTCAGTGCTCAAAGAAAATTATTTTTAGAGACAGGCCCAGGGCTTGTTGCTTCTGAAAATGGACAGGCCCTGATTTAAAATGGACAGGCCCTGATTTAAAATGGATAGGCCCTGATTTAAAATGCAAAGGTCAAAAAAAAACATCTTAGTGGAAATGTGTCTTTATTCGCTTTTATAGCACACATTTGTATTTATTACTCAAACTCAGAACCTCCCCTGACTATATTTTTCTTTTTGATACCACTTTATGCTCCCTAGTCAGCAGACTTATTTATCACTTCGTTAGAACAGAATATATATTACATTGAAATTTACAACCGATGCAAAGGAGAGTACTAGCACTTTTGCCAAACTATAATAATCAGAGCCGACTTGGTAAAACTGGAGCCGAACTTGGAGCCAAATTTTTAATCAGGTTTTATTATACTATCAGGGCCTCCTCTGGCTATATTTTTCATTTTGTCACCACTTTCTCCAAGTTAAAGAATTAGGAGCTTAGAGTAAAATTCATTTAAAAGTAGGATTCCAGGAACTCCTTACACATGATAAAAGAAAGAATGATGGATTAAATAATGAATAGAAATGTTTAACTATTCGATTCTGTAAAAAAAAATCAAAAAAAAATCCGAAATTATGTACCATCCGAACTACCATGACACCGCACTTTGACGGCCCGAAAATTTCACAAACATTCAATCGAAATACCATCAATTAGGAACTTTTTTCATGCATTAATGTGTTTTGAATGCCAAAAATGGTATTTCTTATCAAAGAGGAAAGAAAACACAACCCTAATAGCAGGATAATGTAGGTTTACGTCAGAAATTGTCGATCTCAAAGTTGTGACAAACTGCCGACTTGACGCCAGGCAAAATATTCAAACTTCTTATTGTTTTAATTTGTGTATAACACATTTTAATTACTTTATTGCAAGTGTTATCATAAGTTCAGAATACACATGGTAGTATTTTGTCTTGAGGATCTTGATTCACCAATTCAACTTTTTATTTTTTTTATTCATCTGGCGTTGAAATGCGGCCGGCGGTGAAAAAAAACAACAGATGTTCAAATTTTATTTTTTTTCCCAATCTTTCGAAAATTGGGGTCGGCGGATCCGTAAACCAAGGAAAAAAAAATGTCGCCTTAGGGGAACCCGTCTCTACATTAGTAACACATCAAATGATACGTAAAACAAGAGGCCCAAGAGGGCCTGTGAACGCTCTACTGGCTGTTATACCATTGATGAATTGAGTCGTACTACATGGTGTCTAGAGTGTACACAAGGTTTTTCAAGTATTTGACCTAGTGACCTAGTTTTTGACCCCATGGGACCCATTTTCGAACTTGACCAAAATATAATTAAGACAACATTTCGACAAAGTTTCATCAAGATCGGGTCAGAAATATGACCTCTAGAGTGTACTAGTGACCTAGTTTTTGACCCCGTGTGACCCATTTTCGAACTTTAGCAAGCTATAATTGAGACAAATATTCTGACAAAGATCGGGTCAAAAATATGGCCTCTAGAGTGTACACACGGTTTTTCCAAAGTTAGACCTAGTGACCTAGTTTTTAACACCATGTGACCCATTTTTTAACTTGACCAAGATATAATTAAGACAAACATTTTGACAAAGAGTGTACACAAGGTTTTTCCAATATTTGACCTAGTGACCTAGTTTTTAACCCCATGTGACCCATTTTCAAACTTGACCAAGATATAATTGACCAAGATATAATTAAAGACATCACACCAGAATCAAAAGATCACGGACATTTTACAGCTAGAGACGATCACAAATTTGTTAATCCTCTACTGTGAAAAATATTTATTGAGGCCCTGACATAATTTTATATAAGACTACAATGTGCAATGTTTCTTAACAATTGCTAAATGTTCATTTTATTATTTGGAATAGAAACATTAAAATATGGCAGATTAAAAAGTTAAAATCTGCAAATTCAATACTAAAAATATTGAAATTAAATCATATTGGTACTGTTACACATACAATTTAGAAATAATTAAATCGGATTTAAAATTGTTTGTCGGGGCCTCATAATATAACGGTACATACCAATCTCCAATTTTGCATGAAATTCTCGTACTTCTCGCAATGCATGAAAAAAACAATCATAATTATGCCCCCACTATTTCTATAGGATGGATTAGGCTGGTGGGATGTCTTTAAGACAAACATTCTGACAAAGTTGCATCAAGCTTGGGTCAAAAATATGGCCTCTAGAGTGTACACAAGGTTTTTCCAATATTTGAACTAGTGACCTAGTTTTTAACTTCATGTGACCCATTTCCGAACTTGATCAAGATATAATTAAGATAAACAATTTGACAAAATTTCATCAAGATTGGGTAACAAATATGACCTCTAGAGTGTACACAAGTTTTTTCAAGTATTTGACCTAGTGACCTAGTTTTTGACAACATATGACCCATTTTTGAACTTGACCGAGATTTCATAGAGACAAACATTCTGACAAAGTTTCATCAAGATCGGGTCAAAAATATGGCCTCTAGAGTGTACACACGGTTTTTCCAAAGTTTGACCTAGTGACCTAGTTTTTAACACCATGTGACCCATTTTTGAACTTGACCAAGATATAAATAAGACAAACATTTTGACAAAGTTTCATCAAGATTGGGTCAGAAATACGGCTTCTAGAGTGTACATAAGGTTTTTCAAGTATTTGACCTAGTGACCTAGTTTTTAACCCCATGTGACCCATTTTCAAACTTGACCAAGATATAATTAAGACAAACATTCTGACAAAGTTGCATCAAGCTCGGGTCAAAAATATGGCCTCTAGAGTGTACACAAGGTTTTTCCAATATTTGACCTAGTGACCTAGTTTTTGACCCCACATGACCCATTTTCGAACTTGACCGAGATTTCATTGAGACAAACAATTAAGATAAACATTCTGACAAAGTTGCATCAAGCTCGGGTCAAAAATATGGCCTCTAGAGTGTACACAAGGTTTTTCCAATATTTGACCTAGTGACCTAGTTTTTAACTTCATGTGACCCATTTTCAAACTTGATCTAGATATAATTAAGATAAACAATTTGACAAAGTTTCATCAAGATTGGTTAACAAATATGACCTCTAGAGTGTACACAAGTTTTTTCAAGTATTTGACCTAGTGACCTAGTTTTTGACCCAACATGACCCATTTTTGAACTTGACCGTGATTTCATTAAGACAAACATTCTGACAAAGTTTCATCAAGATCAGATCAAAAATATGGCCTCTAGAGTGTACACACGGTTTTTCCAAAGTTTGACCTAGTGACCTAGTTTTTAACACCATGTGACCCAATTTTGAACTTGACCAAGATATAATTAAGACAAACATTCTGACAAAGTTGCATCAAGCTCGGATCAAAAATATGGCCTTTAGAGTGTACACAAGGTTTTTCCAATATTTGACCTAGTGACCTAGTTTTTGACCCCACATGACCCATTTTCGAACTTGACCGAGATTTCATTGAGACAAACATTCTGACAAAGTTTCATGATGATTGCATCCGAAATGTGGCCTCTAGAGTGAACACAAGCAAAAGTTAACGGACGGACGACGGCCGGAAGACACACCATCCCATAAGCTCTGCTGGCCCTTGGCCAGTAGAGCTAAAAAATCACTACCAATCTTACATAATAGTTTTGAACTGGTTCCCCTTAGTGCAACATTTGTGCAATAAGCCTAGTTATAATATGCTTATTTTTTGCATAACCTCCTCATTACTCACACAGGTACAATGGTAGATTGAACCTTAATTATTCACTTTTGATCAAAACTATCCTTTTTGCCATTTTCAGATATATCTCCTAGCTCATGTTCAGTTTCTCTTTTCTTTCTTTTGTGAACAATTATTACAGTAATTACAATAATAAGTAACACTACCCCTCCTGCTGAACATGCAATGATGATGATAGTTTGAAAACTGAGTTTGCCTGTTTCATCTCCAATATTAACAGTAGTATTGGAAAGTTGAGCTGTTATATAAGTAGGGATTGTAATAGATGCAGACTGATGTGGTGTTGTTTGGGTTGTGGTACCTGAAATTGAAATCAAAATGTCCTAACTTTGTTGAAAGTCAAAATTATGTTGCATATAACATAACGTTTCTCACTCAGCCTTTTGAGAAACAACATGTCAAGCCTACATCTGCATTTCAATCTTTTCTTATTTGTCTTAAAACCTGACAGTGCTTCAGACATTTTTTTCTAACTTAAAAACTGATGTAACATGCATATTCTTTTGAAGCTATTATAATGGTACCAGACATACTAATTGATATTAACATTCTGATTAATGTTCAGGGTCTTTCACAGCCCATTTAAGAGCATATTCCCCCTATCCCTTAATTTTATAATCTCTTAATTTTCCCCTACTCCTTAATTAACCCCCTATCCTTTGATCTCTCTGCCCTATCCCTTAAAAACTCCCAATAAATCGCCAAAATGCATTATACCTGTCTATAAATAGCTCCTTGTAGGCTATACTTCTTAAAAATCCTTTTATTTACAGTCGAAATATTGCATCTAAATAAATCATGATCCGTAAAAATATTAGTCACCCGTAGGGTAACTCCCTCCCACACCCCACCCATGTCATTCAAATTCAATTTCCCCTATCCCTTAAATAATTTCTGTGAAAGACAAGGATGTTTATTATTTTAGGGAGTAAAACAAGATCTATGACCTTCACAAAAATCTATAATTGTAAGAATTTGGTTGGGTTTCATATCAGCTTACAGTATTTTGACAGCACAACCCATCTTGTCCAACTGTTGCAGCCATCAAGAAAGTCTCATAAACACAATTTAGGAGCAATGCATGTTGTTCCTTATACTAAAATAAAGATCATACATCTTACAGTTTCTAGAGAAATAGTGATACCAAACTTTTATTATTTTAGTTTATTACCACTACATGTCATGCCAATCACTTCATGTCATGCCAATCACTTTAGTACAGATCCTATGACAATAACTATATTTAGGTTCTCGAAGTTTCATAACTTTTAATAATCCCAACTATCCTATATAGTGGGAAATCTGGTACACAACAAATTTTTACTAGAAACCAAAGATCACCAGACTACAGCGTGATAGAAATAGTACCATTTGCAAGGCTGTACATGGGCAAAAGATCCGTATATTGACAACATATTGATCAATATGTAAGCATTGGTAAACATTAAGTTTAAGTAATACGCTGTTTTTGAAGGGATTTGCTCATGAACAGAGAGTTTGATTTTTGCCGATAGACTGGTCTCGTTTCTGATTGGCTGAAACAGGAACACCTGCTATCCAAGATATACAGAAAGGCAGAAAGAAAATTTATTAATTAATACAAAGAGGGAAACTTCATTATTATATCGACAAACTAAATGCGGATGGTCAGAAATACTTTAGTAAAACAAGAGGCCCAAGCGGGCCTGTAGACGCTCTACTGGTATGATGTGATTCAAAAACATAAACATGATAGAGGCCAACCCAAGAAACATGTTTCCTATATATAACTCTATGTAAACTTTGGGTTATCGTGGCGGCCATTTTGAATACTTGACGACAACGAAAAACACACACTCTTGATAGAGGCCAACAACAGGAACATGTATATGATATTTAACTAGAATGCAATAAGTGGTAATATGTCATTTGATAAAAATTTTAATGTCCTTAAATTTGACCTAAGTTTAGGCATGGTGGCCATCATGGATGACTGGAGGCCTCTAAAACAAAAATCTGAGGGGGACTAACCCAAAGATCATTGTGATTAAGTTTCATCAAAATCCTTCAACCAGTTTCAGAGATGATGTCATTTTCCTCTATAACTCTATGTAAAATTTGGGTCGCTTACATGTGGCGGCCAATTTGATTATTCGATGATAACGAAAATACACAAACTTGATAGAGGCCAACCCAAGGAATATGTTTATGATATTTCACAAGAATGGAATAAGTGGTTTCGGAGATGTCGTTTGAAATTTCCTTAAAATTTACCTAGTTTTAGACATGGTGGCCATCTTGGATGACTGGCGGCCGCGAAAAACACAAATCTGAGAGGGACTATCCAAAATATCATGGTGATTAAGTTTCATCAAAATCCTTCAAGAGGTTTCAGAGAAGATGTCATTTTTAACCTTTTCCTATATAACACTATGTAAACTTTGAGTCGCCGTGGTGGCCATTTTGATTATTCGACGATAAAGAAAAACACAAACTTGATAGAGGCCAACCCAAGGTACATGTATATGATATTTCACAAGAATGGAATAAGTGGTTTTGGAGGAGATGTTGTTTGAAATTTCCTTAAATTTGACCTAATTTTAACCATGGTGGCCGTCTTGGATGACTGGCGGCCGCGAAAAATACAAATCTGAGGGGGACTATCCTTAATATCATTGTAATGAAGTTTCATCAAAATCCTTCAAGCGGTTTCACTAAAGATGTTATTTTTAGCCTTTTCCTATATAACTCTATGTAAACTTTGGATCACTGTGGTGGCCATTTTGATTACTCAACGATAACGAAAAACACAAACTTGATAGAGGCCAACCAAAGGAATATGTTTATGATATTTCACAAGAATGGAATAAGTGGTTTTGGAGGAGATGTTGTTTGAAATTTCCTTAAATTTGACCTAATTTTAACCATGGTGGCCGTCTTGGATGACTGGCGGCCGCGAAAAATACAAATCTGAGGGGGACTATCCTTAATATCATTGTAATGAAGTTTCATCAAAATCCTTCAAGCGGTTTCACTAAAGATGTTATTTTTAGCCTTTTCCTATATAACTCTATGTAAACTTTGGATCACTGTGGTGGCCATTTTGATTACTCAACGATAACGAAAAACACAAACTTGATAGAGGCCAACCAAAGGAATATGTTTATGATATGATATTTCACAAGAATGGAATAAGTGGTTTCGGAGGAGATGTTTGAAATTTCCTTAAATTTGACCTAATTTTAGCCATGGTGGCCATATTGGATTACTGGCGGCCGCTAAAAACACAAATCTGATTGGGACTATCCTAAAGATCATTGTAATGAAGTTTCATCAAAATCCTTCAAGCGGTTTCAAAGAAGATGTAATTTTTAGCCTTTTCCTAAATAACTCTATGTAAACTTTGAGTCAAAGTGGCGGCCATTTTGATTATTCAACGATAACAAAAAACACAATCTTGATAGATGCCTCTCACGCCCTCTAGCCCCGGGTTGAGCAGAACTCAATATTAATAAAATCAATAGTACAACATTGTAACCATCCCGAAGATGGCATGCATATGGCGGTGGACATGGAGTATCTTTCTTCCCCGTGTCGTACGGCTTATGGTCCCAGTATCTAATAAAATCAAATGCCCCGAAGAACGAAATAAACATAATGGTATTTAGTTGGGAGCAGCGGTTATGAAGCCTGCATATCACAAGTAACAGTCAAAAGACTAAATTAAAAAGCAGACAACATATCCTATAAGTGGTTAAACAATACCCAGAGCCTTTAATCGGCCGGAGTAGTGGAACCACTGAATCGAAAATTAAGTAAGAAAACAAAAAGAAATGAAAAAGTACCACCGATAATTAAATATAAGTATCGGGCTCAGCGATCTCCAAAGATCGAATGATTAACAGTACTGATTGCAAGCGCTGGGGAGAAGGCGTATTGCCGGTTGAGAAAACCCCTCTGTTTTAGTCGGTATTCCTTATCGTAATCGTTACCGTAATCGTTACCGTAGTAAGTTGTACAGGTCTATTAGTGTTATAAAGAGTGTGTAACCACTGAAGAGTACTACACACTGATGCACTGTTATGAAGGTCCAGGAAAAGTATAGCAAAATAAGTCCCTTGTAGGTACGTACTTTGTTTATTTAAATTAAGGGCAATAACTCTGGTGTTAATTTTCTGATAAAAGAGCTTTTTTTAACTTGTTTGAGCTTTACTTTAAAGATCGGATGAAAATTGAAGGAGCTAGAGTGTTCAACTAGATGTAGGCGATGGTGAGCCATCGCAGATCCAAATCTTTTTAAAATGCAAGTCAGAGATGCATGGATATTTTTCCCTAGCTCCATTTTCCGACATTGCATCAAAATTTCTCAAAAGTCTCATGCACATCCCTGGCAATATTCCAATCAACCCCCAAAGTTTGTATTTGCCATACATCATGATAAACAATACCATAGCTCCCTAGCAACAGTAGCCGGAAAAGTGTATTTTTAGTGTATTTGTCATTTTGACCCCCTGGGGCAGGCACCTTGGGGCGGAGTCAAAAATAATTTGCTCTTGCATGTTGTCATGATGTGGGGAAGTCATACAATAAATTTGGTTGAATTCTGCCTAGTTGTTAATTAGTTGAATTTTAGTGTAATTAACCTTTTATTTGACCTTTTGACTCCCTGGGGCAGTCCCCCTTGGGGTAGAGTAAAAAATAATGTTGCTCTTGCACGTCGTTATGATTTGCTGAAGTACCACACAAAGTTTGGTTGAATTTATAAGATATAATAAAACAAGAGGTCAATGACCTTGAAGCTCTACTGATTGATTTTGATTTCAGGAAGTAGTCGCTACAAACTTGTTTTTTGAAAAATTATTTTTAGCCGTGGCGGCCATCTTGAATTTCCGGCCGACCTGATATTTTGCTAGGATCAATTAGACATCAAGAGCAACATTCCTGGGAAGTTCATGAAAATCCGTCAAGTAGTTTCAGAGGAGTAGTCGCTACAAGTTTTCATTATATAATTCTATGTAAACAAAGATGGCCGCTGACAGCCATGTTTAACATCTAATCAAAATGATTTTTGACAAGGACCAACATCATGTAATGCTGATCATTTTAGAAAAAGTCCCATATCAATATCACTTATAGTTTTCAAGAAGTAGTCGCTACAAACTTCCATTTTGAAAATCTATTTTTAGCCATGGTGGCCATCTTGAATTTCCGGCCGACCTGAAATTTTGCTAGGATCAATTAGACATCAAGAGCAACAGTTCTGTGAAGTTTCATGAAAATCCGTCAAGTAGTTTCAGAGGAGTAGTCGCTACAAGTTTTCATTATATAACTCTATGTAAACAAAGATGGCCACTGGCAGCCATGTTTTATGTCGAATCAAAATAATGTTCGACTCGGATAACCATCATGTCATGCTGATCATTTGAGAAAAAGTCCCATATCAATATCACTTATAGTTTTCAAGAAGTAGTCGCTACAAACTTGTATTTTTAAAATCTATTTTTAGCCATGGCGTCCATCTTGAATTTCCCGCCGACCTGAAATTTTGCTAGGATCAATTAGACATTAAGAGCAACATTCCTGTAAAGTTTCATGAAAATCCGCCAAGTAGTTTCAGAGATGTAGTCGCTACAAGTTTTTACTATATAACTCTATATAAACAAAGATGGCCGCTGGCAGTCACGTTTAACGTCAAATCAAAACGATTTTTGATAGGGACCAACATCATGTCATGCTGATCATTTGAGAAAAAGTCCCATATCAATATCACTTATAGTTTTCAAGAAGTAGTCGCTACAAACTTATTTTTTTAAATCTATTGTTAGCTGTGGCGGCCATCTCGAAGTTCTGGCTGATCTGAAATTTTGCTAGGATCAATTAGACATCAAGAGCAACATTCCTGTGAAGTTTCATGAAAATCCGTCCAGTAGTTTCAGAGCAGTAGTCGCTAGAAGTTTTCATTATATAACTCAATGTAAACAAAGATGGCCGCTGGCAGCCATGTTTAACGTCAAATCAAAACGATTTTCGACAACGACCAACATCATGTCATGCTGATCATTTTAGAAAAAGTCCCATATCAATATCACTTATAGTTTTCAAGAAGTAGTCGCTACAAACTTGTATTTTGAAAATCTATTTTTAGCCATGGCGGCCATCTTGAATTTCCGGCCGACCTCAAATTTTGCTAGGATCAATAAGACATCAAGAGCAACATTCGTGTGAAGTTTCATGAAAATCCCTCAAGTAGTTTTAGAGGAGTAGTCGCTACAAGTTTTCATTATATAACTCTATGTAAACAAAGATGGCCACTGGCAGCCATGTTTAACGTCGAATCAAAATAATGTTCGACTCGGATAACCATCATGTCATGCTGATCATTTTAGAAAAAGTCCCATATCAATATCTCTTATAGTTTTCAAGAAGTAGTCGCTACAAACTTATTTTTTTTAAATCTATTTTTAGCCGTGGTGGCCATCTTGAATTTCTGGCGGACCTGAAATTTTGCTAGAATCAATCAGACATTAAGACCAACATTCCTGTGAAGTTTCATAGAAATCCGTCAAGTAGTTTCAGAGGAGTAGTCGCTACAAGTTTTCATTATATAACTCTATGTAAACAAAGATGGCTGCTGGCAGCCATGTTTAACGTCAAATCAAAACGATTTTCGACAAGGACCAACATCATGTCATGCTGATCATTTTAGAAAAAGTCCCATATCAATACCACTTACAGTTTTCAAGAAGTAGTCGCTACAAACTTGTTTTTTAACAAGAGGTCAATGACCTTGAAGCTCTACTGACTGAATTTGATTTCAGGAAGTAGTCGCTACAGACTTGTTTTTTGAAAAATTATTTTTAGCCGTGGCAGCCATCTTGAATTTCCGGCCGACCTGAAATTTTGCTAGGATCAATTAGACATTAAGAGCAACATTCCTGTGAAGTTTCATGGAAATCCGTCAAGTAGTTTCACAGGAATAGTCGCTACAAGTTTTCATTATGTAACTCTATGTAAACAAAGATGGCCGCTGACAGCCATGTTTAACGTCGAATCAAAATAATGTTTGACTCTGATAACCATCATGTCATGCTGATCATTTTACAAAAAGTCCCATATCAATATCACTTATAGTTTTCAAGAAGTAGTCGCTACAAACTTGCATTTTGAAAATCTATTTTTAGCCATGGTGGCCATCTTGAATTACCGGCCGACCTGAAATTTTGCTAGGATCAATTAGACATCAAGAGCAACATTCATGTGAAGTTTCATGAAAATCCATCAAGTAGTTTCAGAGGAGTAGTCGCTACAAGTTTTCATGATATAACTCTATGTAAACAAAGATGGAAACTGGCAGCCATGTTTAACGTCGAATAAAAATAATGTTCGATTCGAATAACCATCATGCCATGCTGATCATTTTAGAAAAAGTCACATATCAATATCACTTATAGTTTTCAAGAAGTAGTCGCTACAAACTTATTTTTTAAAATCTATTTTTAGCTGTGGCGGACATCTCGAAGTTTCATGAAAATCCGTCAAGTTGTTTCAGAGCAGTAGTCGCTAGAAGTTTTCATTATATAACTCAATGTAAACAAAGATGGCCGCTGACAGCCATGTTTAACATCGAATCAAAACGATTTTTGACAAGGACCAACATCATGTCATGCTGATCAATTTAGAAAAAGTCCCATATCAATATCACTTATAGTTTTCAAGAAGTAGTCGCTACAAACTTGTATTTTAAAAATCTATTTTTAGCCATGGTGGCCATCTTGAATTTCCGGCCAACCTCAAATTTTGCTAGGATCAATAAGACATCAAGAGCAACATTCGTGTGAAGTTTCATGAAAATCCCTCAAGTAGTTTCAGAGGAGTAGTCGCTACAAGTTTTCATTATATAACTGTATGTAAACAAAGATGGCCACTGGCAGCCATGTTTAACGTCGAATCAAAATAATGTTCGACTCGGATAACCATCACGTCATGCTGATCATATTAGAAAAAGTCCCATATCAATATCTCTTATAGTTTTCAAGAAGTACTCGCTACAAACTTATTTTTTAAAATCTATTTTTAGCTGTGGTGGCCATCTTGAAGTTCTCGCCGATCTGAAATTTTGCTAGGATCAATTAGACATCAAGAGCAACATTCCTGTGAAGTTTCATGAACATCCGTTAAGTAGTTTCAGAGCAGTAGTCGCTAGAAGTTTTCATTATATAACTCAATGTAAACAAAGATGGCCGCTGACAGCCATGTTTAACATCGAATCAAAACGAATTTTGACAAGGACCAACATCATGTCATGCTGATCATTTTAGAAAAAGTCCCATATCAATATCACTTATAGTTTTCAAGAAGTAGTCGCTACAAACTTGTATTTTGAAAATCTATTTTTAGCCATGGCGGCCATCTTGAATTTCCGGCCGACCTCAAATTTTGCTAGGATCAATAAGACATCAAGAGCAACATTCCTCTGAAGTTTCATGAAAATCCGTCTAGTAGTTTCAGAGGAGCAGTCGCTACAAGTTTTCATAATATAACTCTATGTAAACAAAGATGGCCACTGGCAGCCATGTTTAACGTCAAATCAAAACGATTTTCGAAAAGGACCAACATCATGTCATGCTGATCATTTTAGAAAAAAGTCCCATATCAATATCTCTTATAGTTTTCAAGTAGTAGTCGCTACAAACTTATTTATTTTAAATCTATTTTTTGCTGTGGCGCCCATCTTGAATTTCTGGCGTGCCGAAAAACTACAAACTCGCTACAAACTTGTATTTTGAAAATTTACTTTTAGCCGTGACGGCCATCTTGAATTTCCGGCCGACCTGAAATTTTGCTAGGATCAATTAGACATCAAGAGCAACATTCTTGTGAAGTTTCATGAACATCCGTCAAGTAGTTTCAGAGGAGTAGTCGCTACAAGTTTTTACTATATAACTCTATGTAATCAAAGATGGCCACTGGCAGCCATGTTTAACGTCGATTCAAAATAATGTTCGACTTGGATCAACATCATGTCATGCTGATCATTTTAGAAAAAGTTCCATATCAATATCACTTATAGTTTTCAAGAAGTAGTCGCTACAAACTTATTTTTTAAAAATCTATTTTTAGCTGTGGTGGCCATCTTGAATTTCTTGCAGATCTGAAATTTTGCTAGGATCAATTAGACATCAAGAGCAACATTCCTGTAAAGTTTCATGAAAATCTGCCAAGTAGTTTCAGAGTAGTAGTCGCTACAAGTTTCTACTATATAACTCTATGTAAACAAAGATGGCCGCTGGCAGCCATGTTTAACATCGAATCAAAACGAATTTTGATTTGGCGGCCATCTTGGATTTCACATCAACATGAATTTTTGCTAGGATCAACGAGACTTTATGGGCAACATTTCTGTAAAGTTCCATGAATATCCATCCAGTAGTTTCAGAGGAGTAGTCGCTACAAATAATAGTGTATGGACAGACAGACAGACAGACGGCCAGACGGACGACGGACGCCGCACCACGGCATAAGCTCTGCTGATCTCTGATCAGTCGAGCTAAAAATAAAAAGATGAATAAAAATAATAATATTTAATTTATTTCCAATCACGGGCCACCAAGTACATGTATGTAATGTAATAAATATAGGCATGCACACACAACAAATGCATGATTGTGACCAGGAGTATTAATCAAATTATGAAGCAACATTATATTGATAAAAACAAGTAGAGGTTTACCAATTACATGCACAAGAAGTAAACATTTAAAATGACCTTGCTGTTTAACTGAATTAAATTGGAATTTATAGTCATCTATATATATATATATATGAATATATATATATTCCAATTTAATTCAATAAAATACGTAATTTAGATAATGTAAACTGTTTTACACTTAAATTGCCCAACCATTTGTATTTCACCAAAAGCCTTGAAATTAATAAACATAGTTATCGGAATTGGCAATTCAGTGCAATATTGCTCTCTAAACATATTAAAACTTTCTTTTCAGGTAGAAGTTTGATCAGCAAATAGATTTATATCGGTGCACAAGTTCGTACATGTATCTGTTGATTATGTGCAGAATAGTACCGGAGATAACGAAAAGCAAGTGCAATCAGATTAATTTCATTCCCTATTGTATACCCGCGTGCCTGAACCCATCATTGTTTGACTGTACGTTTATAATTTAATAAAAACATAGAAAAGTTGTTTGATGTTTAGTTTTCAGGCAAGTATATGTGGTATTGTTACGCCGACGACTCACTACTACATATCTTTAGTACCGACATATTTTGCAAAGTGGATTATTTCTTTTTAACTATTAATTGAAACTAAAAAACAATGACCCCCACCCCGTACATTTTTTTCTAATTTCTTCGGAGGTGAATATCATGAAGGTGAGAAAAAACGTATTCTATTTTTCAATGACATGCTAGATCATTATTAAATTGACTGTATGAGGCCTATTATGAAATATTAAGTGTATACGTTTGAAGTTATTAAACTGAGAAGATGTGTTTGATATATCAAAGCATTTTTTTTAATCGACTTCCTGCACAATTATCACATATTAATCCGTATTTTCTTCTAATTTCTTAGAGTAGAGACAATGATCACGAAGGTGAGAAAAAACACGTCTTTTTCAATGACATGTTAGGTTTTTATTAAATTGCCTGTACGCAGCTCGTTATGAAATATTAAGTATATGTTTGAAGCCATTAAACTGAGAAGATGTGTTTGCCATATTAAAGCATTTTTTTAAATCGACTTTCTGCACAAAATGTATCCCCTGTTGTTATACCATGCAGCATCTTGCACGATTTACAAAAGTAATTAAATTGGTCTAAAGACATCGCCCTGGCGAATTCCTCTATTCACAAATTAAATCATAGTTTTAGTGGGAGGGTGACTTTTACAATTGTGTCTATCTATTGTTTTTTTTCTTATCAATGTTTAATAATGATCTTACACGAGTGCCTGATTAATATTGAATTTATCAAACGAGTTGGATACTGCGTCCATTAAGTTATACCAAGCAACATCTTACGCGATTTACATATTCCAAAAGTAATTAAATAGGTCTAAAGACATCGCCCTGGCGAATTCCCTTATTCACAAATTTAACGAAAGTAAAACTGAAATAAGCCTGAATATTTTTACATGTAACTTGCAGTTGAATATGTCTATACACTTTTGAAAATTTGCAGACCAACACATCATTTGGAGACGCTTTCTCCTTTTTGCAGTACATAAATACAAGTGACTGATGACAGTGAAAACTTAAAAAAAAAAGTGTTGATGTGGTAATGAAACATACATGTAACTGTGCATCTATATCCATTTGCTGATGTTCGATGTGTTTATGCGCGTGTATAAGGCTGTATATATATATATGTGTGTGTACCTTTTCTACTTACATGTCAGCTGTTTATAAACATGAACAATAACATATTTTCTTGTTAGAAGTTTTAAAATGGAATACTTCTCCGTCTATAGTCATTACCAAACACAAATGCAAACAACTTTGCCGTTTATCAAGTTCGGTTGAAAATTATTATTTTTTAAGAACATGCTTGTATATTAAAATATGAAGACGCTGTGTTTTTTTGTTTCTTATTAATTCACAATAGTTTAGTGTTTTTCTTATTAATTCACAATAGTTTAGTTGTTATGTAACCGAGTGATCACATGGTTCATACAAACTTTTTAAACCTAAATTTAGGGCCTTTTTAGGGCCTTTTTAAGGACATTTTCGCTAAATTTAGGGCCTCAATATTTATAGCATAATTATGCGTTTGACTAAAATTCCTGCTTACTGCTACAGTAAAACCCCTCTAAAGTGACCCCTACAAGAAGAGAGGTGGCAGCTTAATGCAGCATGATAGTATTGTAGAAAGCTCCTCTAATAGCTTTCTGCAAACTATAGTGCTGCATTTAGCAGTCACCTGTAAAACAAGAGGCCCAAGAGGGCCTGTGGACGCTCTACTGGCTAACATGGCTCTTGTAACATCAATGAAGCGAGTGACTGCCATTTATGTTTTATTGGAAGTTTCGGGCAAAAAACAGCTTTTTGACTAAATCAAGGGCCATAACTAAAGAATCTGGTAAAGCTTGGTAAAGATCAGATGAAAAATAAAGGCCCTACCGTATTAACGAGGCAAAATATAGCATTTTTAACTAAATCAACAGCCATGACTCCTCTGTTACTGGTCCGACTGGTCCAACATAGCTAAAAAAAAAAAAAAATAATGAAAAAAATACCTATACAAGCCTATGTAAAACTGTGACCCCCAGGGTGGAGCCAAATGTGACAAATGGGTTACCATTTGAACAAACTTAGTAGAAGACCATAAGCTTATAGCAAATGCAAAATATTAAACCTTTGAGTCTTGCAGTTTCAGAGAAGAAGATTTTTTATGTAAAACATGTGACCCTTGGGGCGGGGTCAAATGTGACCCGAGGGTCATCATTTGAACAAACTTGGTAAAGGACCATAAGCTTATAGCAAATGCAAAATATTAAACCTCTGCCTCTTGCAGTTCCAGAGAAGAAGATTTTTTCAGTTTTTCCCTATACAAGCATTTATGTAAAACTGTGACCCTTGGGCGGGGCCAGATGTGACCCCAGGGTCACCATTTGAACAAAATTGGTAAAGGACCATAAGCTTATAGCGCAAACGCAAAATATTAAACCTCTGGCTCTTGCAGTTCCAGAGAAGAAGATTTTTTCAGTTTTTCCCTATACAAGCATTTATATAAAACTGTGACGCTGGGGCGGGGCCAGATGTGACCCCAGGGTCACCATTTGAACAAACTTGGTAAAGGACCATAAGCTTATAATAAATGTAAAATATCAAACCTCTGGCTCTTGTAGATTCCGAAAAGAAGATTTTTTAAAAAAAAAATCCTATATAAGTCTATGTAAAACTGTGACCCTCGGGGTGAGGACAAATTTGACCCCAGGGTCACAATTTGAACAAACTTAGTAGAGGACCATAAGCTGATGCTACATATAATACATGAGAGCTCTGTGCCATGTGGTTCCAGAGAAGAAGATTTTTTTCAGTTTTTCCCTATACATGTCTATGTAAAACATCTGACCCTTGGGGCGGGGCCAAATGTGACCCGAGGGTCACCATTTGAACAAACTTGGTAAAGGACCATAAGCTTATAGTAAATGCAAAATATCAAACCTCTGGCTGTTGTAGTTTCCGAGAAGAAGATTTTTTAAAAAAAAATCCTATATAAGTCTATGTAAAACTGTGACCCCCGGGGCGGGGACAAATTTGACCCCAGGGTCACCATTTGAACAAACTTAGTAGAGGACCATAAGCTGATGCTACATGTAATACATGAGAGCTGTGTGCCTTGTGGTTTCAGAGAAGAAGATTTTTTAAAGTTTTTTCCTATATGTCTATATGAAAAACATGCAAAACCTCAATATACAAACTTTGGACCCCCGGGGCATGACCATTTCTGATCCCGGGGACTTTATTTGAACAAACTTGATAGTCTAGGCGTTGGCGATCATTTTTAAAGAACAAGAGGGCCATGATGGCCCTATATCGCTCACCTGAGTTAATTTGAACCAATAAAAGAGGGCCAGGGCCAAGATGGCCCTAAAGCGATCATCTGAATACTGGCACATTATCGAACTTCTTCAAAATCTTATGGTCCTATACACATTATCTAACTTTTTCGAAATCTTATGGTCCTATACAATCTGTGCAAGTTTGGTTAAGGTTGTTCAAGAAATGTGGGCTCTGTTGTGTATAACAACATTGATATAGACAGTTTAAGACACTAACAAAGTTTGGTAAAGATCAAATATAAAATGAAGGTGCTAGAGAATAACACCTTGGGCAGAGCAAAATGTGACCCCAGGGCTACATGTAATATATGAGAGCTGTGTGCTTTGTGGTTTTAGAGAAGAAGATTTTTTAAGTTTTTCCCTATACAAGTCTATGTAAAACGTGACCACTGGGGTGGGGCCAAATGTGAACCCAGGGTCACCATTTGAACAAACTTGGTAAAGGACCATAAGAGTATAGTAAATGCAAAATATTAAACCTCTGGCTCTTGTAGTTCCAGAGAAGAAGTCTTTAATGTGTTTCCTATATAAGTCTATGTAAAACTGTGACCCACGGAGTGGGGTCAAATTTTACCCCTGGGTCATCATTTGAACAAACTTGGTAGGGGACCATAATCTAATAGTAAATTCAAAATATTAAACCTCTGGCTCTTGCAGTTCCAGAGAAGAAGATTTTTTTCAGTTTTTCCCTATACAAGCCTATGTAAAACTGTGACCCCCGGGGCGGGGCCAAATGTGGCCCCTGGGTCACCATTTGAACAAAATTTGTAAAGGACCATGAGCTTATAGCAAAAGCAAAATATTAAACCTCTGGCTCTTGCAGTTTCAGAGAAGAAGGCTTTTTAAGTTTTTCCCTATTCATATCTATGTAAAACTGTGACCCCCAGGGCGGGTACAAATTCGACCCCAGGGTCACCATTTGAACACATTAAGTAGAGAACCATAAGCTGATGCTACATGTAATACATGAGAGCTCCGTGCCATGTGGTTCCAGAGAAGAAGATTTTTGTTCAGTTTTTCCCTATACAAGCCTATGTAAAACTGTGACCCCCGGGGCGGGGCCAAATGTGACCCCTGGGTCACCATTTGAACAAACTTGGTAAAGGACCATAAGCTCATAGTAAATGCAAAATATCAAACCTCTGGCTCTTGCAGTTTCTGAGAAGATTTTTAAAAAAAAATCCTATATAAGTCTATGTAAAACTGTGACCCCCGGGGCAGGGACAAATTTGACCCCAGGGTCACCATTTGAACAAATTTAGTAGAGGACCATAAGCTGATGCTACATGTAATACATGAGACCTCTGTGCCTTGTGGTTTCAGAGTAGAAGATTTTTTAAAGTTTTTTCCTATATGTCTATATGAAAAACATGCAAAATCTCAATATACGAACTTTGGACCCCTGGGGCATGGCCATTTTTGACCCGGGGACTTCATTTGAACAAACTTGATAGTCTAGACGTTGGCGATCATTTTAAAAGAAAAACTGTCGAAATCTATCCAGCAGTTCTTGAGGAGAAGATTTTTTAAGGTTTCAACCATATATGGTAATGGCGGCCATCTTGGATGTCGCGCTGACCTAATTTTAACAAATCTAAAAAGCATTCACCTAAGGATCATCCACGTGAAGTTTGGTCAAAATTAGCCAAGAGGTTTCTGAGGAGAAGTTATTTGAAGCGATAGTTAACGACGGACGATGACGGACGACGACGGACGACGACGACGGACGACGGCCGACGGACGAAGAGTGATCCTAATAGCTCACCTTTGAGCCTTCGGCTCAGGTGAGCTAAAAACTGTTGAAATCTGTCCAGCGGTTCTGGAGAAGAAGATTTTTTAAGGTTTCGACCATATATGGTAATGACAGCCATCTTGGATGTAGAGCTGACCTAATTTTAACAAATCTAAAAAGCATTCATCTAAGAATCATCCATGTGAAATTTGGTCAAAATTAGCCAAGCGGTTTCTGAGGAGAAGTCATTTGAAGAAAAGTTAACGGACGACAGACAGACGACAGACAGACAGACGGACGGACGAAGGACGACAGACAACACACCATCCCATAAGCTCTGCTGGCCGTTGGCCAGTAGAGCTAAAAAAACACTAAATGTGTATATTGTAAGCGGTTGCATTAGCTGGGTTTTACTGTATTTATAGCCAATAAACCTGGACCTACCTAAGATAAAACAGTTTTCAGCTCTGTGGCCTTGTCACCTAAGATTATTGAATTGAATTGGATTTTATAGTCGCACCAACAGCTAAGGTCATATGGCGACTTTCCAGCTTCCACTGGTGGAGGAAGACCCCAGGTGCCCCTCCGGGCAATTTTCGTGCACGGGCGGGCACCTGGGTAGAACCACCGACGTTCCGCAAGCCAGCTGGATAGCTTCCTCACATAAAGATTCCTAGGCCCCTGAGGGATCAAACCTACAGCGGTGAGGGGCAAGTGATTGCAAGTCAGAGACTCTAACCACTCGGCCACGGACGCCCCTCACCTAAGATTAAACAGTTTTCAGCTCTGTGACCTTGTCACTGATCTTACACTCCAGCTGAGTACACAGCAAACTTTTCTCTTTTGACTTTTCCCTGAGAGCATTGGATTTGGCTATATGTGAAAAATTCCTCTCCATTTCTGCTTTCATAGCAAACTCATCAGCGGCTTTATTGAGGGAGTATTGGGAAAGTAAGAGTTTAGCCCAAAAAAAAACTTTATTTTTTTTTTAATTATACCCCACCCACTCCACCAAATATTGGCCCCGATTTTTCAAAAACGGCCGTGCAAAAATGGCTGCACAGTTGGCTCAGTCGTTGGCTGGCTAATAACTTCCCCTCTGAAATATAACCGAGTATGAATCAAACTGAGTACGATGTACAATAGTACAAATCTAATTTCGTAGGAGTTGTCGTTCTTGAATTCATTCTATTTTTATAAATTTCGTAGGAGTTGTCGTTCTTGAATTCATTCTATTTTTAGAAGCAACAACACCTTGACAGCCCAAATAATGTGCGAAATGAAATTTAGGGCCACCAAAACTAATTTTTAGGGCCGTATAGAGTAAATTTAGGGACTTTTTAGGGCCTGACATGCAATTTAGGGCCTTTTCAAGCAACTCATCAAAATTTAGGGCCTTTTCAAGTCTGTGTGAACCATGGATCACAAACCAAGAATGATGTAGATGTTGTGATATATCGACTAGACAACACCACATGAATCAGAAGGAATGAGTTATGCTCCCAAAACTAGCTTCGAGTTTGGGATGACAGTAGGGTGTGTGAGGTTTGGTGCAACCTAGAACCTGGTTTAAACCCCAGTCTTTTTTGCCACTGACCGTTTGAAGACGACAGCCCTATTGTCAACCTTTTTTGTGTGTTTTTGACGTCATATTTCTTATTAACATTTCCATTCATGTTTGTCGTTTTGCGTGTTTAACTGAGTTAACTGTATTCTGGGCAGCTGCTTTTCCTGTTCGACTTTTATACTTTTTTGAAGTGTTTCTACAACCAAACTTCTGTTAACAATAATGGATGCCCTGATTACTAGGTTAAAGGATAATTTTACATCATTTTTATAAATAGATAGTCTACTGCAGTGTTGCAGTGATGGTTTAAATATTTCGTTATGTATTATTATTGGTGCGACGGATTGCGGCAGGTGCTGTTCATAAAAACAAGAGGTCAATGACCTTGAAGCTCTACTGATTGATTTTGATTTCAGGAAGTAGTCGCTACAGACTTGTTTTTTGAACAAGAGGTCAATGACCTTGAAGCTCTACTGATTGATTTTGATTTCAGGAAGTAGTCGCTACAGACTTGTTTTTTGAAAAATTATTTTTAGCCGTGGCGGCCATCTTGAATTTCCGGCGGACCTGAAATTTTGCTAGGCTCAATTAGACATCAAGAGCAACATTCCTGTGAAGTTTCATGAAAATCCGTCAAGTAGTTTCTGAGGAATAGTCGCTACAAGTTTTCATTGTATAACTCTATATAAACAAAGTTGGCGACTGACAGCCATGTTTAACGTCGAATCAAAATAATGTTTGACTCTGATAACCATCATGTCATGCTGATCATTTTATAAAAAGTCCCATATCAATATCACTTAGTTTTCAAGACGTAGTCGCTACAAACTTCTTTTTTAAAAATCTATTTTTAGCTGTGGTGGCCATCTTGAATTTCTGGCCGAACTGAAATTTTGCTAGGATCAATTAGACATTAAGAGCAACATTCCTGTAAAGTTTCATGAAAATCCGCCAAGTAGTTTCAAAGGAGTAGTCGCTACAAGTTTTTACTATATAACTCTTATGTAAACAAAGATGGCCGCTGGCAGCCATGTTTAACGTTGAATCACAACGATTTTTGACAAGGACCAACATCATGTCATGCTGATCATTTTAGAAAAAGTCCGATATCAATATCACTTATAGTTTTCAAGAAGTAGTCGCTACAAACTTGTATTTTGAAAATTTACTTTTAGCCGTGACGGCCATCTTGAATTTCCGGCCGACCTGAAATTTTGCTAGGATCAATAAGACATCAAGAGCAACATTCCTGTGAAGTTTCATGAAAATACGTCTAAGTAGTTTCAGAGGAGTAGTCGCTACAAGTTTTCATTATATAACTCTATGTAAACAAAGATGGCCGCTGGCAGCCATGTTTAACGTCGAATCAAAACGATTTTCGACAAGGACCAACATCATGTCATGCTGATCATTTTAGAAAAAGTCCCATATCAATATCACTTATAGTTTTCATGAAGAAGTCGCTACAATCTTGTTTTTTAAAAACCTCTTTTTTAGATCTGGCGGCCATCTTGGATTTCACATCAACATGAATTTTTGCTAGGATCAACATGGGCAACATTTCTGTAAAGTTTCATGAAAATCCATTCAGTAGTTTCAGAGGAGAAGTCGCTACAAAAAAAAGTTTACGGACAGACGGACGACGGACGCCGCACCACGGCATAAGCTCTGCTGATCTCTGATCAGTAGAGCTGAAAATCATTAACAAAATTCAGGTCATTAGGCCAGACCAATTTGATAACTTGGATTACGGACCCGCCGAACTTCAAAAGTCAAAAAAGTGAAGAAAAAAAAAAAAAAATCACCCGACACTCAAAATTTCCGGAATTTATGTGCCTAAATTTTGAGGCTTGAGTGTTTTCATGGACGCTTATATCTTGGTCTGAACGATGTCAGAACTAGGTAACACATACATGCAGCTTAAATAACATATATGGAACTTTAATACTTCGCTTTTTTTTTTAGCTGACTTCTCAAGCGAAGTGTAACCAGTCCTTTAATTGACCTGGGAAGGGATTATGCTAATTGCTTCGATCGATCACAGCAGAAACCCCGCGGG
Organism: Cyrtodaria siliqua; assembly: GCA_037043455.1. NCBI lineage: Eukaryota > Metazoa > Mollusca > Bivalvia > Adapedonta > Hiatellidae > Cyrtodaria > Cyrtodaria siliqua. The sequence continues at coordinate 37,649 of JAWPHD010010687.1, forward strand.
GAGCATACTTTCCTACAACTATGATATCCCCACAGGCAATTTTCGCACCTCGCCATTTTTTGTTTACAAATTAGACTGTACAGGGAATACACACGCCATATCCAATGAGATTGCGTATAACTGAACAATTGACCAATCGTAGGTTCCGTTAAAGTTAGACAAGTGCGTGTTGAAAACGTGATCGAAACGAAACAACAATCTGAAGTTAATTGACCTGAGGTGATTAAATGATCCCACCGAATAATGATTACAGTTGTGTTTTCTTAATTGTTTGATAAAACGGACCTTTTGGCATTCCAAACAAACAAATGCATGAAAAAGAGTTAATAATAGATGACATTTTTACTGAATTTTCGGCAATATTTTACTTCCGGAAAAGTGCGGTGTCATAGTAGTTCGGATAGGTACATAAGTTTGGATGGAGGAAAAACATTTTTTTATTAAATATTGTTTTTAGCTAATACAAATTGGGAAACAAAACACATAAATTGGTCTTATAGGTCTTAATGAGGAATAAGCCTTTTAGGAAGAAGTTTGAGAATCATATTTACACCCTTCCTCGAACTCCATACAAACTGATAGAAATATGAATAAATAAAGATACATGCAATATATTTATATTAATGCTTCTATCTGTCCTTCCTTCTATAGCTACAGTATAATAAGTAAAGAGTGCCTGTGAGTGTGAATAAAATTAATAAACACATTTAATTTGAAACAGCTAGCATGCTCTTAAATAATCAAAAGGTTATAACCAATAGGGTGTATACATGTATCTCAGTTAATAATTAAAAATAACCGATTGCGCACTTAATTTAAAAGATTGTGTCTTCCTCACTTCTCCCTATTTTTTGGTCCTTCTCCCTAAAATCCAGGCCTAGTTTGAACCCTGCTCCATACAGTTTGCATGCGTGCGTGTGTGTGTGCATGTGTGTGTGTGTGTGTGTGTGCGTGCATGTGTGTGTGCATGTGTGTGTGTCATAGCCTAGGGATGCGAGTGTGTTTGGGAGGGGGATGTGGGTAGATATTACATTGATCATGTATTCAGGTATTTAATAGTTGTAGTTTTACAAGTTTTAGTCTGACAGTTGAACGTACATGTATAGTTCGTGTCTTTGAAAACTAGTCTTGATTTATATTATGATGTCTTTGAAAACTAGTCTTGATTTATATTATGATGAAGGTATTGTCATAATGTTTTAATACTTCGTACAGTTTGCATGCGTGCGTGCTTGCGTGTGTGTGTATATTCAATTTACAGCATTCAGTTTCAAATGTACCATTCAGTTATTGCTTGATACACTGCATTTTATTCTTTTGTCTCTGTAGTAAAGTTTGTTTGGTACAGCACACATGGTTTTGGTTATCTGTCCGGTGTCTTTTTCTTAGTTGAAATATGAACATGTGCCAGATTATTTTAGTATTATTTCGATTATTATTATTATTTTTTTTATTATTCCTTCCTCCTAACTTCACATTTCGGGGAAAAAATCCGTAATCCAAGTCATCAAATTGGTCTGGCCTTAATAATAAAAAATAAAAAAATAAAAAAAAAATAAAAAACCTACCTGCCCTATTTTTTTTGAAGCCGTTAGCTGAAACAAACCATTTTAAGCTGAGACAAACCATTTTATTTTTTTTGTCTAATCAGGCAAAATTTGGTAAAGATCAAATAATAAATGAAGGTGCTAGAGTGTTCACAAGGCAGAAAATGGCCTTTTATTTCAGCACAGCAAGGGCCATAACTCCGGTGTTACTGATCTAATCTGGCTGGTTTTCGAACTTGTCTGCACTTTCATTTGTATTAACAATCTGTGCAAGTTTCGTCAAGATCAAATAATAAATGAAGGTGCTAGAGTGTTCACAAGGCTTAATATGGCATTTTTCAGCAAAACAAGGGTCAAAACTCTGGTGTTACTCTTTGATCTGGATGGTTTTCGAACTTGTCCAAGTTTTCATGGATATAACAATCTGTGCAAGTTTGGTAAAGATCAAATTATCAATGAAGGTGCTAGAGTGTTCACAAGGCAAAATATAGCATTTTTCGTTAATTCAAGGGTAATAACTCTTTTGTTACTAATCCGATCTGGCCGGTTATGGAACTCATTCGAACTCTCATTGATATAAAGACTTTGGCCCAGTTTGGTTAAGATCACATGAAAAATGAAGGTACTAGAGTGTTCACAAAGCAAAATATAGCATTTATCGTTAAATCAAGGGCAATAACTCTGGTGTTACAAATCCGATCTGGGCGGTTTTCGAACTCATCCGAGCTCTCATTGATATAAAGATTGCATGTGAAAGTGTTCACAAGGCAAAATTTAACGGACGACACACGACGGATGGACGGACGGACAACACGTCATCCCAAGAAGGCCCTATCGTCTTAAGGCAAAATATAGCATTTTTAACTAAATCAAGCCATAACTCTGCCATTACTAGTCCGAACTGGCTGGTTTTCGAACATCTTCAAGCTTTCGTTGATATTAACAATTGGGTACAGTTTGGTAAAGATCAAAGGAAAATGAAAAATGAAGGCCCAATCATCTTAACAAGGCAAAATATAGCATTTTTTACTAGAGAAAGGACCATAACGCTGGTGTTACTCATGGTCCGATCGGGTTTTCGAACTTGTTCAAATTTTCATTTATATTAACAATCTGGTAAAATTGAGTAATGATCAATTGAAAAATGAAGGCCTTATCGTATTAACGAGGCTAAATATAGCATTTTGAACTAAATCAAGGGCCATAACTCCGGTGTTATTAATCCAATATAGCTGAATTTTTTAAGCTATTTGAACTTTTATTAGTATCAACAATCTGGAAAAGTTTGGTAAAGAACGGATGAAAAATGAAGGTGCTAAAGTGTTCACAAGGCTAAATATGGCATTTTTCAATCATTCAAGAGGCCATAACTCTGGTGTTCTTCATCAAATATAGCGGGTTTTCAAACTTGTACGAGCTGCCATTAATATCAAAAATCTGGCTAGACAAGGCTGAATATGGCATTTTTCAGTAAAACAAGAGCCATAACTCTGATGTAACTATTACGAAATGGGTGGTTTTCGAACTCGGCCAAGCTTTCACCATAGTAAGACTCGGGCCAAGTTTGGTAAAGATTGGATAGAAAATGGAAGTGCTAGAGTGTTGACAACACAGGGCACGAAAATTCCACGTCCGATCGCTATGACAACTGCTCATTGATTCAGGACGAGTAAAAATTCAGATAAATTCTTTAACAATTTATGAAAATTGGCCATTCAAATATTACGCAGGACGAGTGACTCAGAAACAAATTTTCTTGCCCTGCAAATAAAAGTTAACGGACGATGGACGGACAGACGTACAGACGGCAGACAACAGACATGGCATAAGCCCTACTGGAGTTAACAAGAGGTCAATGACCTTGAAGCTCTACTGATAGGTTTTGATAGCTAGATCAGCGTTTCTGTGAAGTTTCATGAAAATCTGTCAAGTAGTTTCAGAGGTACAAGTTTTTACTATATAACTCCATGTAAACAAAGATGGCCGCTTTGATAATTTTCGACAAGGATCAACATAATGTCATGCTGATCATTTTAGAAAAAGTCCCATATCAATATTACTTATATCAACATTTCTGTAAAGTTTCATGAAAATCCATTCAGTAGTTTCAGAGGAGTAGTCACTACAAAAAAAAGTTTACGGACAGACAGGCGGACGACGGACACCGCACCACGGCATAAGCTCTGCTGATCTCTGATCAGTAGAGCTAACAAAATGATTAACCCTTTCACCGCCAAATAAATAGCGAAAATTTGATATATTTAGCATTCTACAAGAAAATCATAGGTGCTTCACTGAATTTGTCATAACTTTTGAAATAGTTGGGATAATTAGCTCAAATTGTAAACACAGTTAGATGATATATAAATATAACAATAAAACACATGAATATACTGCTATTCCATCTTAAATAAATTTCCAAATATGGTGAAAAACATTTTTGTGCGTAAATCTTTGATATATATAGATATTAATAATGGTTTTTTTCATATCTAAGACAAAGTTAAAATTATAATAATAACTTCGTTTTTGTTTTTATTTACAGTGACATTGCATTGTAAAATAGTAAATACATGTTTTACAAACTCACTATTACAAGCTACTTTCGTTTTTGAAACAACAACAATAATACACAACTGACATTTCCCTCATAACAGGTGTTTCCGACCCAGATGAATGCATATATACGATGTATTATCGTCATCCGAACTGTCTTCAGACATTTTGGAATCACGTTCCATACTAAGTCCATCACTTTCGCTATCATTTATATAGAGGATCTTAAACGAGTTCCCATTTCATATAAGATTTATGAAATGAGTTATGAATTATTTTAATTTTAACGAGCCTTTTGGCGAGTTAAAATTAAAAATAATTCATAACGAGTTTCATAAATCTTAGATGGAATGGGAACTCGTTCAAGATCCTTTTTATCACATAATATTGCAATCAAACTAGTAAAAATTAATTCAGATGGACATAAAACCGCCACGACGTCAGACACACTTTAGTGCCAAAACGTCATAAAATATGTGACATCGTGTCTCACACATAACGTTGCGCTTACCTCTTTACAAAATAGCAGTTTACGCCAACTTTTTAACAAACCAACATCAATGTTTTGTATAACGTGCATTATTTTTATAAGCTGTCACAAATAATAAGATATGGGTGAATTTGTAATAAATAAAATGGTTTCAGTTAATAAACTTGCGTAGTGTTACAGGGATAACTCGACCAATCAAAATCGTTCCAGGTTGTATTACACGTGTGTCATACAATAGAATATTAAATGGGTGTTTGACCAGGGACGTAGCCAGAGCCTTTTGGAGAATACGCCCTGGGGGAGGGTGCGGGTGGGGGTGTCCCCCTGCAGCTGGGTGGGGGGTCCTGGGGGTTTCCCCCGGGAAATTTTTGAAATTTGAGTGCAATTTCAGAGGTTTGTGGCTTCATTTTAGCAAGATTTTGGAAGCTTTGGCCTCCATTCATTAAGTGTGTTTTTAAAAATAGTGCCTCACCCCCTACCCGCTTCAATTTTTATTGCTGATTTTAAAAAATAAGCACTTTTATTTTTTCACATTGATTTTCTAAAGTACGCCCGGGCATACAGGAGTATGCCTGGCTACGCCCCTGTGGACACTGCTAACAAGGGACGTTATGTGATAAAACCATATCCAACACTTGCTGGCATGAATATCCATGCTTCCCTCTCACTGAAGCCATTTTGGATCTAAATTATTAGTTCTGGAACTTTCAACACTTGAAACAGTTTAAACAGCTATAATTTTGTCATTTTTTGGTCGAATTTTATAAATCAAACGTGAAAACAATTTGACAGCCTCGCTCTGATATTATTTGCGCATGCCGGTGTTGCGCGCGAAATATACACCCCCATAAGAATTACTAAAAGTTGACTATCGTTGGATGTCGACGCAAGTCGCCTATGGCGCTATACCAAGCTGTCGACGCAAGGCGCCTACGACGGTGAAAGGGTTAAAGTGCCATTCAGCCCACTAAAATGCTTGCTGTTTGTGATTTGCACTGTATAATTGCACTTTCAATTCAACACATCCCTCTAGGACGTAATAACATTATGCGCACTGTCTTGTTTCATTTCAATGGGAGAGGTAACACACAATAATGTTAGTAAAAATCCTTCTAGTTTTGTTTCAGCATTAAATATGAAAGCCTAAAATACATTATAAACAACCTGGATATGTAATCCATTCAATGATGGATCAACTCACTTTTATGGAGTTCTTGTAAATGTCTGGAAAATGTTTAAACCCTTTGCCCTGCATTGAGGAAAATGGCAGTCAAACACATACATTACTGCAAGTTCCCCAATTCCCCCAAGTTGGTACAACTAGTACCAACTTGGAGAGTGGCTCGTTTTTGCAGGAGGGCAAAACCCGTTTTATATATGTTGTGCCTCGAGTCCCTTAATGACCATACCAAATTAGAAACAAATATACATTTGACAAGATAGGCAGGTTCTTGGTTGATTGTTGTCAACTTCCGGTTGAATGATTTTTGACAGAGTTATAGCCCTTTAAAGGCTTTAATATACAAACCTTGTCTGGACTAGTTCTCCTGAACCCTTTGCCGGATTTCAACGACATTTAAATACATTAATCTGCAAAAAATCATTAATCTGGAACACGAAGATAACATGCACAACTAGGCTTGGTACTGATCATCCCTGCAAAGTTTTGCCGCAATCTGGCCAGGGCTTAAGGAGAACTAGTCCGACATTAAAGGCCCATAGTGCCACCAAAAATCATTCAAATGGAACACGGTGATGATATGCACAACTAGGTTAGGTACTGATCATCCCTGCAAAGTTTAAATCCGGCCAGTGGTTCAGGAGAACTAGTCCGGACATAGTTTGTGACATACATACTACAGACAGACAACAGACAAGACAGCACAACAAGAGGTTAATGACCTTGAAGCTCTACTGATAGATTTTGATAGCCAGATCAGCCATGGCAACCTGTGAAGTGTTAAATGGAAATAGGACCACTTTCAGAGAAGTAGTCACCATAAGTTTTTTCTAAATGACTCTATGTAAACAAAGACGGCCATTGGCAGCCAGGATTGAAATTTAATCAATTTGTTAAGGACCAACTACATGTCATGCCAGTCATTTTAGGTTCCAAATCAATACCACTTATGGTTTTGAGAAGTAGTCGCCACAAAGTTGTATTTCTAAAATATATTTTTAGCTGTGGTGACCATATTTCATTTCCGACCGACCTGGTTTTTACTTAGGACTAACTAGACATCAAGAGCAACATTTCTGTAAAGTTTCATTAAAATCCATCAAATCATTTTAGAGAAGTACTAAGTCGCCACAAATTTTTCCTATATAACTCCATGTAAACAAAGATAGCCGCTGGTGGCCATGTTTGACATCCAATCAAAATGAACTTTGGTAAGGACCAAGTACATGTCGTACCAGTCACTTTGGTAAAGGTTCCAGTTCAATATCAATTACGGTTTTTGAGAAGTAGTCGCCAAAAAGTCGCATTTCTAAAATCTATTTTTGCCAGTGGCGGCCATCTTGTATTTCCTACAAACCTAAATTTTTGCTAGGATCAACTAGATACCAAGAGTAACATTCCTGTCAAGTTTCATGAAATTCCATCTGTAGTTTCAAAGGAGTAGTCGCCACAATATTTTCCTATATATATACATCCAATCAAAATTAACTTTGGTTTGGCCAAATTGAATTTTTTGCTGACCTGAGTTTTTAGGATCAACTAGATATCAAGAGCAACATTCCTGTGAAGTTTCATGAAAATCCGTCGAGTAGTTTCAGAGGAGTAGTCGCCACAAAAAAAGCAGACGGACAGACGGACGTTACTGGTCCAATCTGGCTGGTTTTCAAACTTGTCCAAGCTTTCATTGATATTAACAATCTGATAAAGATCGGTTGAAAAATGAAGGCCCAATCACCTTAACGAGGCCAAATACAGCATTTTTAACTAAAATCAGGGGTCATAACTCTGCAATACTGGTCTGATCTGGCTGGTTATCAAACTTGTCCGAGCTCTCTTTGATATTAATAATCTGGTAAAGTTTAGATCAGATGAAAAATGAAAGCCCGAGTTAAAAGTTAACGGACACAACTCGCCATCCCATAAGCTCTGCTGGCCTTTGGCCAGTAGAGCTAAAAACTAAAAGAGACCCACATCGAAAGGAAACCAGAATATATTATTTATTTTTTTGCTTTAGGAACTTAACCTAAGTTAATAACATTGATGTTTGTTATGTTTTCCCTTCTTTATTGTTTCTAGGAAAAGAATGTTGTCATGCGCATTGTTTTTCGTTTTTAAACTGTTACAGATAGTATTATATGAGCAAATGTTTTTCACTACAGCATACATGTGATTCCTCAAGGCGTGAGATGGAAAGTTATGGAATTTTAACCCTCCTAGAGGCCCCACGGAATTGTGTGAAAAATTCCCGTAAAAACGATCTCAAAACAGTTTGCAATTTTTATTCCAAAAGCCCATACTTGTTTCTTGATCTTAATCATTAAGATGCTTGATTTGAAATACAAATGTTTGCCTTAAGAATAAGCAAGCGTGGAGATGATCAAGACTTGTTTATTGTCACATGTATGGCTCTGTTATAATTTTGACAACTCCTACATGGGGTAGAAAGTGAAAATTATTGGATAGAGTAAATGAAAGTAAAGTTTCTATTCCTCAGGGCTTTTGGACAATGAAAATAGGTTTCTAAATAATAGTGTTAGATGATATTAAATGTTTGTATCATAATTGTCATTAACATTTCATAATTATAAAAAAATAATTCAAAAGCATGAAAATATATTTTTTAATGAAATTAATGTTATGACTATCTCCCTTTTCTAAAAGAAGTTAGTAAAAAATATTTTAAAACTGTTTTTTCGGGCATTCATTTATAATATTTGGGTAAAAAAATACCCGTCGCACTCAATATTTATGATTATAAAAAACTTCCAGATTTGTGCATGAAACTCCCTTAAAACAAGAGGTCAATGACCTTGAAGTTCTACTGATTGATTTTGATTTCAGGAAGTAGTCGCTACAGACTTGTTTTTTGAAAATCTATTTTTAACCGTGGCGGCCATCTTGAATTTCCGGCCGACCTGAAATTTTGCTAAGATCAATAAGACATTAAGAGCAACATTCCTGTGAAGTTTCATGAAAATCCGTCAAGTACAGTACAGCTCACGCGAAACACACACTTCACTCGATTCGCCGAGTTTGGTCGTATCGAGTTTGGCGCGTATCTACGCGGAGTCAGTGTTTGTACTCGGCGAATTCACGCGGCGAAAGTACGCTATTGCCGAGTGATAACCACTCCGAGTTACTCCGCGTAGAATCCAATTAAGCAAAAGTGCACACCTGTGAACTCCGCGTACCTCGGCGTGAAGGATGCCGCGTATCTTGGCGTAAAATTTAATTAACTGTAATTTTCCTTTGACGTCGGCCATTTTTTTTTAGAATCGAATAGAATATTTCCAATCACGGGCCACCAAGTACATGTATGTAATGTAATAAATATTGGCACGCGCACACAACAAATGCTTGATTGTGACGAGGAGTATTAATCAAATTATGAAGCAACATTATATTGATAAAAACAAGTAGAGGTCTACCAATTACATGCACAAGATGTGTAAACCTTTAAAATGACCTTGCTGTTTAATTGAATTAAATTGAAATTTATAGTCGCACCGACTATATATATATATTCCAATTTAATTCAATATATTCCAATTTAATTCAATTAAAATACGTAATTTAGATAATGTAAACTGTTTTACACTTAAATTGCCCAACCATTTATTTAGTTATCGGAATTGGCAATTCAGTGCAATATATTGCTTTCTAAACATATTACAACTTTCTTTTCAGGTAAAAGTTTGATCAGCAAATAGATTTATATCGGTGCACAAGTTCGTACATCATGTCATGTACATGTATCTGTTGATTATGTGCAGGATAGTACCGGAGATAACGAAAATAAGTGCAATCAGATTCATTTCATTTCCTATTGTATACCCGCGTGCCCGCTATGAGTATGACATAGATCAATACACACGTTTTTTATTTAATATTCAAGTATAGCACAGTCTAGATAAAAGTGTATAGACATATTCAACTGCAATTTACATGTAAAAATATTCAGGCTTATTTCAGTTTTACTTTTGTTAAATTTGTGAATAAGGGAATTTGCCAGGGCGATGTCTTTAGACGTATTAAATTATTTTTGGAATATGTAAATCGCGTAAGATGTTGCTTGGTATAACTTAATGGACGCAGTGTCCATATAGGCACGCGCACATAACAAATGCTTGATTGTGACGAGGAGTATTAATCAAATTATGAAGCAACATTATATTGATAAAAACAAGTAGAGGTCCACCAATGTAAACCTTTAAATTGACCTTGCTGTTTAATTGAATTAAATTGGAATTTATAGTCGCACCGACTATATATATATTCCAATTTAATTCAATTAAAATACGTAATTCAGATAATGTAAATTGTTTTACACTTAAATTGTCCAACCATTTATATTTCACCAAAAGCCTTGAAATTAACGTAGTTATCGGAATTGGCAATTCAGTGCAATATATTGCTTTCTAAACATATTACAACTTTCTTTTCCGGTAAAAGTTTGATCAGCAAATAGATTTATATCGGTGTACAAGTTCGTACATCATGTCATGTACATGTATCTGTTGATTATGTGCAGAATAGTACCGGAGATAAAGAAAAACAAGGGCAATTAAATTAATTTCATTTCCTATTGTATACCCGCGTGCCCGCTATGAGTATGGCTTAGATCAATACACACGTTTTATATTCAAGTATAGCACAGTCTAGATAAAAGTGTATAGACATATTCAACTGCAAGTTACATGTAAAAATATTCAGGCTTATTTCAGTTTTACTTCTGTTAAATTTGTGAATAAGGGAATTCGCCAGGGCTATGTCTTTAGACGTATTTAATTACTTTTGGAATATGTAAATCGCGTACGATGTTGCTTGGTATAACTTAAAGGAAGCAGTATCCATATAGGCACGCGCACACAACAAATGCTTGATTGTGACGAGGAGTATTAATCAAATTATGAAGCAACATTATATTGATAAAAACAAGTAGAGGTCCACCAATGTAAACCTTTAAAATGACCTTGCTGTTTAATTGAATTAAATTGGAATTTATAGTCGCACCGACTATATATATATTCCAATTTAATTCAATTAAAATACCTAATTCAGATAATGTAAACTGTTTTACACTTAAATTGCCCAACCATTTATATTTCACCAAAAGCCTTGAAATTAACGTAGTTATCGGAATTGGCAATTCAGTGCAATATATTGCTTTCTAAACATATTACAACTTTCTTTTTTCAGGTAAAAGTTTGATCAGCAAATAGATTTATATCGGTGCACAAGTTCGTACATCATGTCATGTACATGTATCTGTTGATTATGTGCAGAATAGTACCGGAGATAACGAAAAACAAGTGCAATCAGATTCATTTTATTTCCTATTGTATACCCGCGTGCCCGCTATGAGTATGGCATAGATCAATACACACGTTTTATATTTAATATTCAAGTATAGCACAGTCTAGATAAAAGTGTATAGACATATTCAACTGCAAGTTACATGTAAAAATATTCAGGCTTATTTCAATTTTACCTTTGTTAAATTTGTGAATAAGGGAATTCGCCAGGGCGATGACATTAGACGTATTTAATTACTTTTGGAATTTGTAAATCGCGTAAGATGTTGCTTGGTATAACTTAATGGACGCAGTATCCAACTCGATCGTTTGATAAATTCAATATTAATCAGGCACTTGTGTAAGATCATTATATATTAAACATTGATAAGGAAAAACAACAATAGATGCATGTAGTCACAATTGTAAAAAACATCATGGATTACGGAAATCAACGAGATCCCCTTCACTATATATTGAATTTATTGAATAATTTGGATAAAATTCTCGCATAGCCTCACATCATATAATTTTATCCAACTCGTTTGATAAATTCAATATTAAGCAGGCACTCGTGTAAGATCATTATTAAACATCGATAAGAACCAATATATGCAGGTAGACACTATTAAAAAAAAGAAGTCCCCCTCCCACTAAAACTACGATTTAATATGCACTGAGGTAGACACAATTGTAAAAAAAAAAAGTCACCCTCCCACTAAAACTACGATTTAATTCGTGAATAGAGGAATTTGCCAGGGCGATGTCTTCAGACCAATTTAATTACTTTTTTAAATCGCGTAAGATGCTGCATGGTATAACTTTATGGACACAGTCTTCCTCAGTTATTAAGAAAAATATATGTAATGAAAATGGCTTAAAATCCAAAAATAAAACCCAGCGATACCATACAAATGTGTACAAAACGTCACCTTTTCCGACGTTCTGAAAAAGCCGCTCGTGCGCATTTGGTGCTTCTTGTCGACGTCGTACTGAACCAGGAAGCAAGTATCTTCCTTGTTTAGTAGCTCTAAGTGTCATTGTTACTAGTAACAGTATTCACAATATCACAAATAAAACATGCTTGTATATTAAAACATGAGGACTGTGTTTTTTGTTTTTTTTATTAATTCACATGCAATAGTTTAGTGTTTTTCTTATTAATTCACAATAGTTTAGTGTTTGTTAGCAGATGTTAATATGTAACGGAGTGATCACAAACCAAGAATGATGTAGATGTTGCGATATATCGACTAGACTACACCATATGAATCAGAAGGAATGAGTTATGCTCCCAAAACTAGCTTCGAGTTTGGGATGACAGTAGGGTGTGTGAGGTTTGGTGCACCCTAGAACCTGGTTTAAACCCCAGTTTTTTTGCCACTGACTGTTTGAAGATGACAGCCCTATTGTCAACCTTTTTTTGTGTGTTTTTGATGTCATATTCCTTATTAACATTTCCATTCATGTTTGTCGTTTTGCGTGTTTTAGAGTTAACTGTATTCTGGGGAAGCTGCTTTTCCTGTTCGACTTTTATACTTTTTTTTAAGTGTTTCTACGACCAAACTTCTGTTAACAATAATGGATGCCCTGGTTACTAGGTTAAAGGATAATTTTACATCATTTTTATAAATAGATAGCCTACTGCAGTGTTAAATATTTCATTATGTATTATTATTGGTGCGACGGATTGCGGCAGGTGCTGTTCATAAAAAAAAAAAACACACTTTTTGAACATTTTCATATGTCAAGGAAATTGTCAATGGACAGACTAAATTCATAATATGTCGTTTTTTTCAAATAACTTGTAATTAAGGAATTATAAGGCCAGTATCAACTTTTTTTGTTGATCAACCCTCGTATTTGACAAAATCAGCAAATATTTTTATAAAGTTGGTCTTAAAATCCACTTACCTAGGTTCATACCACAAAACATCTAAGGCAATCAGGCACGCAAATGAAATATGTATTTACATACATGTATATACTGTACTTTACTCAGTATACATATTACATAACATTTTTATTTATCCAAGAGAATACCACGACACGTCCCTAGTTATCTATACTGGTGTAATGGAAGCGTGATCTAACCGGGTTACTGCGACATGTACATGTAGAGTACATGTTTACAATATCGTAACTCTGCTCAATACACATGAAAACGCCTGATTCAGAGTCCTGACCATGGCAACGCGCTTGACAACGTGTAAGACAACGTGTGCTAAGAAATAGAGTGTGTATTTAAGTTTTGTGTTTGGAAGCTAGCATTGGTTGCCGTTACAGATTAAAACTAAATATTTATTTCGTCCTCATGACAGTTGTGTTTAATTGCATTTGAGAGTACAGCAGCACAAACGTCAACTATAAGGTAACTTTATTACTATCACGCACAGTGTACATTTACAACAAACATAAAAATAAAACGCATAGATCTCTCCGCTAAAAAGGTCATTTACCTGTATAATTGACGACTCGGCGAATGCCGAGTTCGTCTACGCGGAGTATCTTGGCGAAGTTACGCTAGTCGTTCGTCACGTAGCTGATTTCCACTCGGCGTAGTTTTATCGTCCAAACTCCGCGTAATTACGCGATTTCTGAATTCCTCACTCGGCGTGAAAGAGTAAAGTGTGGGTTTCGCGTGAGCTGTACTGTAGTTTCAGAGAAGAAGTCGCTACATGTTTTCATTATATAACTCTATGTAAACTAAAATGGCCGCTGGCAGCCATGTTTAACGTCAAATCAAAACGATTTTCTACAAGGACCAACATCATGTCATACTGATCATTTTAGAAAAAGTCCCATATCAATATCTCTTATTGTTTTGAAGAAGTAGTCGCTACAAACTTATTTTAAATCTATTTTTAGCTGTGGCGGCCATCTTGAGTTTCCGGCCGACCTGAAATTTTTCTAGGATCAACTAGACATCAAGAGCAACATTCCTGTGAAGTTTCATGAACATCCGTCAAGTAGTTTCAGAGAAGTAGTCGCTACAAGTTTTTACTATATAACTCTATGTAACCAAAGATGGCCACTGGCAGCCATGTTTAACGTCGAATCAAAATAATTTTCCACAAGGATCTACATCATGTCATGCTGATCATTTTAGAAAAAGTCCCATATCAATATCACTTATAGTTTTCAAGAAGTAGTCTCTACAAACTTATTTTTCCAAAAATCTATTTTTAGCTGTGACGGCCATTTTGAATTTCCGGCTGACCTGAAAATTTTCTAGGATCAATTACACATCAAGAGCAACATTCCTGTGAAGTTTCATGACAATCTGCCAAGTAGTTTCAGAGGAGTAGTCGCTACAAGTTTTTACTATATAACTCTATGTAACCAAAGATGGCCACTGGCAGCCATGTTTAACGTCGAATCAAAATAATTTTCCACAAGGATCTACATCATGTCATGCTGATCATTTTAGAAAAAGTCCCATATCAATATCACTTATAGTTTTCAAGAAGTAGTCGCTACAAACTTATTTTTTAAAAATCTATTTTTAGCTGTGACGGCCATCTTGAATTTCCGGCCGACCTGAAATTTTTCTAGGATCAATTAGACATCAAGAGCAACATTCCTGTAAAGTTTCATGACAATCCGCCAAGTAGTTTCAGAGAAGTAGTCGCTACAAGTTTTTACTATATAACTCTATGTAAACAAAGATGGCCGCTGGCAGCCATGTTTAACGTTGAATCAAAACGATTTTTGACTAGGATCAACATCATGTCATGCTGATAATTTTAGAAAAAGTCCCATATCAATATCACTTATAGTTTTCAAGAAGAAGTCGCTACAAACTTGTATTTTAAAACTCTATTTTTAGCTTTGGTGGCCATCTTGGATTTCACATCAACATGAATTTTTGCTAGGATCAACTAGACTTTATGGGCAACATTTCTGTAAAGTTTCATGAATATCCATCCAGTAGTTTCAGAGGAGAAGTCGCTACAAATAAAAGTTTACGGACAGACGGACGACGGACGCCGCATCACGGCATAAGCTCTGCTGATCTCTGATCAGTAGAGCTAAAAATCACTAATCTCCCAGATTGAAAATATAACATGTATACTACAGAATTACACTAAGAATTGCGTTTTCAGTAGTGAAAAACACAATTCTTCTTTACGTATTACTCCTAATGTTTTAAGCATATCAATTCATATTGCATGTCGGTCTGTCCGTATCGCAATACGTATCATATTGGAAATGGTCTGGCCAAATACTAAATTCTCGGGATGATATTGGTTGTGATATGGAAAAAGGAGAGTGACTATTTATAAATAGTTGGGCTTTCACTGATATGAACAACCATTTCAGGGTGTGGCATTAAAGCATTTTGATTGACAATTTCAAAATACTTACTTGTAACGGCTGCAATAGTCACAGTGATACTATGATCTCCAGTACCAGCAATTGAGCACTTATAGACTCCAGAATCGCCAACTTCCACACTAAGTAATTGCAAGGTTTTTGCATCTGCTGACAGTGATAGTCTGTCCTTTAGAGATGTATCTAAAGAAGGATTGACACCAACACTCCCTTCATTTGTGTAGGTAGTTAATGATGGAGGTCCAAACCATCCTGGTAAAGTACTACCAGCCAACGGACAATTTATCTCAGCTTGATCACCTTGATTGAATGATGCTGTTGATGTAGTCTGTGCAACAACCACTGTAGTCATATAAACTGAAACAATAATAAATAGACTGTATATATAATTTTCTTTGTTTGAAGTATGAATAAGAAGACAATTTATTTCCCTTGAATAGAGATTAGTTTCTACTTGGTGGAGAATCTCATGCTACTATTGTTAGTGACCAAGTCATGCGACTTTGAGGAACCAACCAACAAACTCCTATTAAAACTATAACTTTTGCTAAAGGCTGCCAAATATATGTCACCAAAGATCCATTGGCTGGTTTTGTGTTCGATCCCTGGTTACTGGGACCAGTGGGCTAGGTACCAGAATTGGGGAATTAGTGGTAGAGTCAAACACCCAAAGAGCCTTCGACGACACGGGGTCAGACCTTAGAAAGGTCTTAAACAACTGAATGATTTAAAGTCCACAAATTCTTCTTGAAGTTTTCCAATGTTTAATATCAGTATAAAATTGTTTAACAGGTTCACGATCAAAAATAACATTAATAAAGTTTTCTAAGAAGTAATACATTGAATTCTGTTTAGTTCATTTATATTAAGTTCAGAGAGTTAAGTCAAGTGGCAGACTATTACAAGTTTAGCCATCCTGACTTTTCCACCTCCTCACACACTCTCCTAACACCAACACACTTCTCAAAGTCGGAAAATAATGCGGTTTCTTCAGTTAAACAAATCAATCAATCAAATATAAGCATTATAGACTATGTTATAAATGAATTACAATGATTGCCAATAAATGAAAGATCCCTTCAGGCTTCCTTGTGTTTTTCTGGAAACACCTACTAACTGTCCAAACCAAGTTGATTAATTGCCTTATAAAAGTGTCATAAAATCCCTAGGCAAACTACCATTTACTGAATATAATATTTTTAAATTGACTAAATTCTGACTATCAACCATACTTTAAAGCAAGAGGGCCATACCCGATTGCCCTCACCTGAGTATTTAATTGTCCCATTGTCGAACTTCTCCGAAATCTTATGGTCATATAAAATCTGTGCAAGTTTGGTTAAGATTGCTAAAAAAATGTGGCCTCTGTCATGTTAACATGCAATTGCAAACACTGCATATACAGAGACAAATTTGACTCATTTAACCTCTGATTTTTAAGTAAGTTTCATAAAGAATGAATAATAAAATAATAAACAATGGAAATTTTGGAAATTTTTAACAATGGAAGGGCCATAACTCTGGCATAACCAGTGGGGGGTGAGGGGATGGTAGTATATGGATGGATATGAATCAGGCAACTTGTTTAAAGGGAGTACATCAGGCTTTTCATGGGGGTCTAAGTGTCCGACTTAAAATTGACAAATATTAACATTTTCTATTCTACATGGCCAAAACATAATGAATGAGCCTAAAAATGATCCTTGTTTTGCAAAGAAATTGATTCAGCAAAGTAATATGTGCTATCCTAGGTCACGCACCATGGTTAATTCCAGCATTTTACGTCTCATTCTGTCCTAGCTATATAGTGTATTCAAAGTTTAGACATGAACAACATAGGTTCTAACAGCATATTTTGATTGATATAAGTGTTTTATCATGAAATGGAACATTTTTATAATTAAAGAAGTTTCTAGAAAAATCCTGATGTACCCACTTTAAGCTTTTATTGATATTACAAATCTAAATAAATTTGGTAAAGATCAGATAAACAAGAGGCCCAAGAGGGCCTGTGGATGCTCTACTGGCTAATATGGCTGTTATAACATCAATGAAGCGAGTGACTATCGTCTTAAAGAGGCAAAATATAGCATTTTTAATTAAATCAAGAGCCATAACTCCTCTATTACTGATCCAATCTGGCTGTTTTTCGAACTTGGCCAGTAGAGATAATAAACATAAACAAAATAATAAAAAATAAAAAATAAACAAGAGCTGTCGGAGAACAGCGCAGCTCGACTATTCGATTTTTCGGAGAATAATAAATTGATAGCTAGTATATACCATCAGAAAACAAGGCTACAACAATGTGGGGTGGGGTTGGGAGCACAACATAACTATGTGTAAGAATTGACCAAAACTACACAGAAATATGTAAAAAATAAATAAAAATAAAAATAAAAATTCGAATTTTAAGTGAGATGCGGGGTGGGGGTGGGAGAAAGACGGGGGTGGATGGTAGGGGGAGTGGGGGTGGTGAGGGCAACATATATGTGTAAGAAGCTATGTAATAATTCACCAAAACAACACAAAAATATGAGGAAGAAAAAATATAAATTAAAAAATCGAGTGGGGATGTAACAATTGACTAAAACAACAAAGAAATATCTAAAAAAATCAAGTGGGTCGGGGTGAGAGGCGGGTGTGGTGGGGGTGAGGGGGCGGGTGTGGTGGGGGTGAGGGGTGGGGTGTGGGGGGGGAACGTTGCAACATATATGTGTAAGAACTGACAAAAGCAACACAGAAATATGTTAAAAAAAAAATAGCTTCAAGTGGGGGTTAGGTGTGGGGGAGAGCGGGGGAAGACTAGAGGAAAGCAACACAGAAATATGTTTAAAAAAAGTAAATTCAAGTCTGGGGCGTGGTGGTGGTGGTTGTGGGGGGGGGGTTGCAACATTCAACCTATATGTGTAAGAATTGACTAAATTGGCTAACACGGCTTATAACATCTATGAAGCGATTGACTGCCATTTACGTCTTTTTGAAAGTTTCAGGCAAAAAACAGCTTTTTAACTAAATCAAGGGCCATAACTAAAGAATCTGGTAAAGTTTGGTAAAGATCAGATGAAAAATGAAGGCCCTACCATATTAACGAGGCAAAATATAGCGTTTTTAACTAAATTAAGAGCCGTAACTCCTGTTACTGGTCCGACTGGTCCGACTGGTCCAACATAGAGCTAAAAAAAATAAAAATAAATAAATCAATGAAAAAAATAATAATAATACAAACAAAAAAAAAAAAACAAAAAAAAAAAATCTAAAAAAAAAGAAAAGAAAAAAAAAAAAAAAAAAAAAAATAATAAAAATAATAATAATATAAAAAAAAAATCATACAATCTGCTAAAGTTTGGCAAAGATCACATGCAAATTGAAGGCCTTATCGTATGACGAGGCAAATTATAGCATTTTTAACAAAATCAAGGGCCATAACTCCGCTGTTACTGGTTCGATCTGGCTGGTTTTCGAACTTGACCAAGCTTTGAATTATATAGGAGTTCTGTCGGGACCGGAAAATGTGTTCGAATTACCGATGGTATTCGAATCACCGGTGTTCGAGCTATCGAGGTTCAGCTGTATATATATATATTAAAAAAAAATTAAACAAAAAAAAATACAGTAATAATAAATAAAAAGGCAAACCATCTGGTAAAGTTTGGTAAAGATCAGATGAAAAATGATAGCCCTATATCGTATTAACGAGGCAAAATATAGCATTTTTAACTAAATCAAGGGCCATAACTCCACTGTTACTGGTCTGGCTGGTTTTCGAACTTGTCCGAGCTTTCATTGATATTAACAATCTGTTAAAGTTTGGTAAAGATCGGATGAAAAATGAGGCCGTTGGCCAGTAGAGCTTAAAATCATCAGCTCCGAAAAGTAGGTCAAGGTCATAGATGAAATCCATGCATCCAAAAAGATGCACTACCCAATACACAACTATGTCAAAAGAGAATATGTTTTCTTCCGAAGATTAAGCTATAAAGTTGGTTTAAAACATCTAGTGCATTATTATGAATTATAGTTCATGAGAAAGTGATGTAAATATAACAATTTAAGTTATCTGCTCTTTGCTTGGATGGTGAAGGTCACATCCACATTTGCTTTGTGACGTTGCAATGTACCACTCAAGATACAACTATAAGCAAAGTTTGAAAGGTCTTAGTGCATGCATGCAGTTTGGGAAAAGTGACATAAATGCCAAATTTGAAGGTAAAAA
Source organism: Cyrtodaria siliqua (assembly GCA_037043455.1). Taxonomy (NCBI): domain Eukaryota; kingdom Metazoa; phylum Mollusca; class Bivalvia; order Adapedonta; family Hiatellidae; genus Cyrtodaria; species Cyrtodaria siliqua. The sequence continues at coordinate 57,267 of JAWPHD010010687.1, forward strand.
TTATAAGGTTATCTGCCCTTTGCTTGGAGGGTCAAGGTCACTTCCACATTTACTTTGTCACATTGCTATGTACCACTCAAGATACAGCTATAAGCAAAGTTTTAAAGGTCTAGTGCATACAGTTTGTGAAAAAGTGACCTAAACGCAAAAGTTGAACCTAAAAATTATTAAGTTATCTGCCCTTTGCTTGGCGGGTCAAGGTCACTTCCACATTTACTTTGTCACGTTGCGATCTACCACCCAAGATACAACTATAAGCAAAGTTTGAAAGGTCTAGTGCATACAGTTTGTGAAAAAGTGACCTAAACGCAAAAGTTGAACCTAAAAATTATTAAGTTATCTGCCCTTTGCTTGGAGGTTTAAGGTCACTTCCACATTTACTTTGTCACGTTGCGATGTACCACCCAAGATACAACTATAAGCAAAGTTTGAAAGATCTAGTGCATATAGTTTGTGAGAAAATGACCCAAACGCAAAACTTGAATGTTGACGCTGCCGCCACCGCCGCCGGATAAGCAACACCTATGTCTCTTTTTTTCTTCGAAAAAGGCGAGACAAAAACTGTCCTCTCGCAAATAATGATTGAAGAAGTTTTTTAAGTCGTTCCTTATGTAAGTCTACGTAAAAACATGCAAAATCTCAACATACAAACATTGGACCCAAGGGTTGCAGCCATCTTTGACCCCAGGGACTTCAAATGAACAAACTTGAAAGACCAGGGGTTAGCAATCATTAATAATAATAATAAAGAACAAGAGGGCCTGTGGATGCTCTACAAGCTAAAATGGCTCTTATAGCAAGGGGTTTTATCATTAAATTCCTTTCAATATCGTTTACAAGTGCAAAAGACAACAACACCCTCAACCAAACTTTAAACCCACAACTCCATGCTAACAATTTAAAAGAAGATTTTTAAGTTTTCCCTAAATAAGTCTATGTAAAACATGAAAAATCTTTATATACAACCTTAAAAAAAATTAAGAAAAGAAAAAATGCATCCAAACAGGAAACAATAATAACAAGAGGCCCATGAGGGCCTGTATCGCTCTACTTATTATATCATGTCCATGGTGCGTTGTGGTGGGGGGAATGGGGGGTAGAAGGATTGTGTGTCCAATATGGCAGTACCAAACTAGTTTTAAGTCAATATATATCTAAGCTTTAAAACAAATAAAACTTTAATATAAACACTCAAACCAAGTTTGACATGTGACCCAGGGGTGGGGTCAAACTTGATCCCAGGGTCACCATTTGAACAAACTTGGTAGAGAACCATAAGCTGAGTGTAAATACAATATTAAACTGTTGGCTCTTGTAGTTTCAGAGAAGTAGATTTTTTAGTTGTTCCCTATAAAAGTCAAGAAATGCAGCTTTCACAGAACACAATAAACCCAAAAAAATGCAAAAGGACAAACATGAATGGCAATGTTAAGAGCTGTCGGAGAACAGCGCGGATCAACTATTCGATTTTTCAGAGAATAATAAATTGTATAGCCAGTATATATCATCAGAAAAGAAGGCTAAAACAATGAGGTGGTGGTGGTGGGGTGGGGGTATAGAAACTCTGGCCGATATAAAATCATTATCAGAATCTCCTACAAATTTTAGTCAAATTATTCCAAAATTGCTGTCATTTTAAAGAAATTTGTGGTCGAAAGGCAACTCAGGGAGGGACTGGATATCTGGCAATTTCTATTGTGGTCTCATTTCATTTTTTTTTCATCAAGAGCAACATTCCTGTGAAGTTTCATGAAAATCCGTCAAGTAGTTTCAGAGGAATAGTCGCTACAAGTTTTCATTATATAACTCTATGTAAACAAAGATGGCCACTGACAGCCATGTTTAACATCGAATCAAAACGATTTTTGACAAGGACCAACATCATGTAATGCTGATCATTTTAGAAAAAGTCCCATATTAATATCACTTATAGTTTTCAAGAAGTAGTCGCTACAAACTTGTATTTTGAAAATCTATTTTTAGCCATGACGGCCATCTTGAATTTCCAGCCAACCTGAAATTTTGCTAGGATCAATTAGACATCAAGAGCAACATTCCTGTGAAGTTTCATAAAAATCCGTCAAGTAGTTTCAGAGGAGTAGTCGCTACAAGTTTTCATTATATAACTCTATGTAAACAAAGATGGCCACTAGCAGCCATGTTTAACGTCGAATCAAAATAATGTTCGACTCGGATAACCATCATGTCATGCTGATCATTTTAGAAAAAGTCCCATATCAATATCACTTATAGTTTTCAAGAAGTAGTCGCTACAAACTTATTTTTTAACAAGAGGTCAATGACCTTGAAGCTCTACTGATTGATTTTAATTTCAGGAAGTAGTCGCTACAGACTTGTTTTTTGAAAAAAATATTTTTAGAAATGGCCGCCATCTTGAATTTACGGCCGACCTGCAATTTTGCTAGGATCAATTAGACATCAAGAGCAACATTTCTGTGAAGTTTCATGAAAATCCGTCAAGTAGTTTCAGAGGAGTAGTCGCTACAAGTTTTCATTATATAACTCCATGTAAACAAAGATGGCCACTGGCAGCCATGTTTAATGTCGAATCAAAATAATGTTCGACTCGGATAACCATCATGTCATGCTGATCATTTTAGAAAAAGTCCCATATCAATATCACTTATAGTTTTCAAGAAGTAGTCGCTACAAACTTATTTTTTAAAAATCTATTTTTAGCTGTGGCCGCCATCTTGAATTTCCAGCCGACCTGAAATTTTGCTAGGATCAATTAGACATCAATAGCAACATTCCTGTGAAGTTTCATGAAAATCCGTCAAGTAGTTTCAATGGAATAGTCGCTACAAGTTTTCATAATATAACTCTATGTAAACAAAGATGGCCGCTGACAGCCATGTTTAACATCGAATCAGAACAATTTTTGACAAGGACCAACATCATGTAATGCTGATCATTTTAGAAAAAGTCCCATATCAATATCACTTATAGTTTTCAAGAAGGAGTCGCTACATACTTGCATTTTGAAAATCTATTTTTAGCCATGGCGGCCATCTTGAATATCCGGCCGACCTGAAATTTTGCTAGGATCAATTAGACATCAAGAGCAACATTTCTGTGAAGTTTCATGAAAATCCGTCGAGTAGTTTCAGAGGAGTAGTCGCTACAAGTTTTCATTATATAACTCTATGTAAACAAAGATGGCCACTGGCAGCCATGTTTAACGTCGAATCAAAATAATGTTCGACTCGGATAACCGTCATGTCATGCTGATCATTTTAGAAAAAGTCCCATATCAATATCACTTATAGTTTTCAAGAAGTAGTCGCTACAAACTTGTATTTTGAAAATCTATTTTTAGCCATGGTGGCCATCCTGAATTTCCGGCCGACCTGAAATTTTGCTAGGATCAATTAGACATCAAGAGCAACATTTCTGTGAAGTTTCATGAAAATCCGTCAAGTAGTTTCAGAGGAGTAGTCGCTACAAGTTTTCATTATATAACTCCATGTAAACAAAGATGGCCACTGGCAGCCATGTTTAATGTCGAATCAAAATAATGTTCGACTCGGATAACCATCATGTCATGCTGATCATTTTAGAAAAAGTCCCATATCAATATCACTTATAGTTTTCAAGAAGTAGTCGCTACAAACTTATTTTTTAAAAATCTATTTTTAACTGTGGCAGCCATCTTGAATTTCTGGCCGATCTGAAATTTTGCTAGGATCAATTAGACATTAAGAGCAACATTCCTGTAAAGTTTCATGAAAATCCCCCAAGTAGTTTCAGAGAAGTAGTCGCTACAAGTTTTCATAATATAACTCTATGTAAACAAAGATGGCCGCTGACAGCCATGTTTAACATCGAATCAGAACAATTTTTGACAAGGACCAACATCATGTAATGCTGATCATTTTAGAAAAAGTCCCATATCAATATCACTTATAGTTTTCAAGAAGTAGTCGCTACAAACTTATTTTTTAACAAGAGGTCAATGACCTTGAAGCTCTACTGATTGATTTTAATTTCAGGAAGTAGTCGCTACAGACTTGTTTTTTGAAAAAATTATTTTTAGAAATGGCCGCCATCTTGAATTTACGGCCGACCTGCAATTTTGCTAGGATCAATTAGACATCAAGAGCAACATTTCTGTGAAGTTTCATGAAAATCCGTCAAGTAGTTTCAGAGGAGTAGTCGCTACAAGTTTTCATTATATAACTCCATGTAAACAAAGATGGCCACTGGCAGCCATGTTTAATGTCGAATCAAAATAATGTTCGACTCGGATAACCATCATGTCATGCTGATCATTTTAGAAAAAGTCCCATATCAATATCACTTATAGTTTTCAAGAAGTAGTCGCTACAAACTTATTTTTTAAAAATCTATTTTTAGCTGTGGCCGCCATCTTGAATTTCCATCCGACCTGAAATTTTGCTAGGATCAATTAGACATCAATAGCAACATTCCTGTGAAGTTTCATGAAAATCCGTCAAGTAGTTTCAATGGAATAGTCGCTACAAGTTTTCATAATATAACTCTATGTAAACAAAGATGGCCGCTGACAGCCATGTTTAACATCGAATCAGAACAATTTTTGACAAGGACCAACATCATGTAATGCTGATCATTTTAGAAAAAGTCCCATATCAATATCACTTATAGTTTTCAAGAAGGAGTCGCTACAAACTTGCATTTTGAAAATCTATTTTTAGCCATGGCGGCCATCTTGAATATCCGGCCGACCTGAAATTTTGCTAGGATCAATTAGACATCAAGAGCAACATTTCTGTGAAGTTTCATGAAAATCCGTCGAGTAGTTTCAGAGGAGTAGTCGCTACAAGTTTTCATTATATAACTCTATGTAAACAAAGATGGCCACTGGCAGCCATGTTTAACGTCGAATCAAAATAATGTTCGACTCGGATAACCGTCATGTCATGCTGATCATTTTAGAAAAAGTCCCATATCAATATCACTTATAGTTTTCAAGAAGTAGTCGCTACAAACTTGTATTTTGAAAATCTATTTTTAGCCATGGTGGCCATTCTGAATTTCCGGCCAACCTGAAATTTTGCTAGGATCAATTAGACATCAAGAGCAACATTTCTGTGAAGTTTCATGAAAATCCGTCAAGTAGTTTCAGAGGAGTAGTCGCTACAAGTTTTCATTATATAACTCCATGTAAACAAAGATGGCCACTGGCAGCCATGTTTAATGTCGAATCAAAATAATGTTCGACTCGGATAACCATCATGTCATGCTGATCATTTTAGAAAAAGTCCCATATCAATATCACTTATAGTTTTCAAGAAGTAGTCGCTACAAACTTATTTTTTAAAAATCTATTTTTAACTGTGGCAGCCATCTTGAATTTCTGGCCGATCTGAAATTTTGCTAGGATCAATTAGACATTAAGAGCAACATTCCTGTAAAGTTTCATGAAAATCCCCCAAGTAGTTTCAGAGAAGTAGTCGCTACAAGTTTTCATAATATAACTCTATGTAAACAAAGATGGCCGCTGACAGCCATGTTTAACATCGAATCAGAACAATTTTTGACAAGGACCAACATCATGTAATGCTGATCATTTTAGAAAAAGTCCCATATCAATATCACTTATAGTTTTCAAGAAGGAGTCGCTACAAACTTGCATTTTGAAAATCTATTTTTAGCCATGGCGGCCATCTTGAATATCCGGCCGACCTGAAATTTTGCTAGGATCAATTAGACATCAAGAGCAACATTCCTGTGAAGTTTCATGAAAATCCGTCAAGTAGTTTCAGAGGAGTAGTCGCTACAAGTTTTCATTATATAACTCTATGTAAACAAAGATGGCCGCGCAGCCATGTTTAACGTCAAATCAAAACGATTTTCGACAAGGACCAACATCATGTCATGCTGATCATTTTAGAAAAAGTCCCATTATCAATATCACTTATAGTTTTCAAGAAGTATTCGCTACAAACTTGTATTTAAAAAATCTATTTTTAGCTTTGGCGGCCATCTTGGATTTCACATCAACATGAATTTTTGCTAGGATCAACTAGACTTCATGGGCAACATTTCTGTAAAGTTTTATGAATATCCATCCAGAAGTTTCAGAGGAGTAGTCGCTACAAATAAAAGTTAACGGACGGACGGACAGACGGACAGACGGACGGACGCTGGCGCCGCACCACGGCATAAGCTCTGCTGATCTCTGATCAGTAGAGCTAAAAACAAGAGGTCAATGACCTTGAAGCTCTACTGATTGATTTTGATTTCAGGAAGTAGTCGCTACAAACTTGTTTTTTGAAAATCTATTTTTAGCCGTGGTGGCCATCTTGAATTTCCGGCCGACCTGAAATTTTGCTAGGATCAATAAGACATCAAGAGCAACATTCATGTGAAGTTTCATGAAAATCCGTCAAGTAGTTTCAGAGGAGTAGTCGCTACAAATTTTCATTATATAACTCTATGTAAACAAAGATGGTCACTGGCAGCCATGTTTAACGTCGAATCAATATAATGTTCGACTCGAATAACCATCATGTCATGCTGATCATTTTAGAAAAAGCCCCATATCAATATCCTTGATAGTTTTCAAGAAGTAATCGCTACAAACTTATTTTTTTTAAATCTATTTTTAGCTGTGACGGCCATCTTGAATTTCTGGCCGATCTGAAATTTTGCTAGGATCAATTGGACATCAAGAGCAACATTTCTGAGAAGTTTCATGACAATCCGTCTAGTAGTTTCAGAGGAGTAGTCGCTACAAGTTTTTACTATATAACTCTATGTAAACAAAGATGGCCGCTGGCAGCCATGTTTAACGTTAATCAAAACAATTTTTGACAAGGATCAACATCATGTCATGCTGATCATTTTAGAAAAAGTCCTATATCAATATCACTTATAGTTTTCAAGAAGTAGTCGCTACAAACTTGTATTTTAAAACTCTATTTTTAGCTTTGGCGGCCATCTTGGATTTCACATCAACATGAATTTTTGCTAGGATCAACTAGACTTTATGGGCAACATTTCTGTAAAGTTTCATGAATATCCATCAAGTAGTTTCAGAGGAGTTGTCGCTACAAATAAAAGTTTATGGACAGACGGATGACGGACGCCGCACCACGGCATAAGCTCTGCTGATCTATTTTTAGCCATGGAGGCCATCTTGAATTTCCGGCCGACCTGAAATTTTGCTTAGATCAATTAGACATCATGAGCAATATTCGTGTGAAGTTTCATGAAAATCCGTCAACTAGTTTCAGAGGAGTAGTCGCTACAAGTTTTCATTATATAACTTTATGTAAACAAAGATGGCCACTGAAGTAGTCGCTACAAACTTGCATTTTGAAAATCTATTTTTAGCCATGGCGGCCATCTTGAATATCCGGCCGACCTGAAATTTTGCTAGGATCAATTAGACATCAAGAGCAACATTTCTGTGAAGTTTCATGAAAATCCGTCAAGTAGTTTCAGAGGAGTAGTCGCTACAAGTTTTCATTATATAACTTTATGTAAACAAAGATGGCCACTGGCAGCCATGTTTAACGTCGAATCAAAATAATGTTCGACTCGAATAACCATCATGTCATGCTGATCATTTTAGAAAAGTCCCATATCAATATCCCTTATAGTTTTCAAGAAGTAGTCGCTACAAACTTATTTTCTTAAAATCTATTTTTAGCTGTGATGGCCATCCTGAATTTCTGGCCGATCTGAAATTTTGCTAGGATCAGTTGGACATTAAGAGCAACATTTCTGTGAAGTTTCATGAAAATCCGTCAAGTAGCTCAGAGGAGTAGTCGCTACAAGTCTTCATTATATAACTCTATCTAAACAAAGATGGGCGCTGACAGCCATGTTTAACATTGAATCAAAATAATGTTCGACTCGGATACCCATCATGTCATGCTGATCATTTTAGAAAAAGTCCCATATCAATATCTCTTACAGTTTTCAAGAAGTAGTCGCTACAAACTTATTTTTTAAATATCTATTTTTAGCCATGGTGGCCATCTTGAATTTCTGGCCGACCTGAAATTTTGCTAAGATCAATAAGACATCAAGAGCAACATTCGTGTGAAGTTTCATGAAAATCCGTCAAGTAGTTTCAGAGGAGTAGTCGCTACAAGTTTTCATTATATAACTCATGTAAACAAAGATGGCCACTGGCAGCCATGTTTAACATCGAATCAAAATAATGTTCGACTCGAATAACCATCATGTCATGCTGATTGTTTTAGAAACAGTCCCATATCAATATCACTTATAGTTTTCAAGAAGTAGTCGCTACAAACTTATTTTTTTTAAATCTATTTTTAGCTGTGGCGGCCATCTTGAATTTCTGGCCGATTTGAAATTTTGCTAGGATCAATTGGACATCAAGAGCAACATTTCTGTGAAGTTTCATGAAAATCCATCAAGTAGTGTCAGAGGAGGAGTCGCTACAAGTTTTCATTATATAACTCTATGTAAACAAAGATGGCCGCTGACAGCCATGTTTAACATCGAATCAAAACAATTTTTGACAAGGATCAACATCATGTCATGCTGATCATTTTGGAAAAAGTCCCATATCAATATCACTTATAGTTTTCAAGAAGTAGTCGCTACAAACTTGTAATCTGCAAATCTATTTTTAGCCGTGGCGGCCATCTCGAATTTCCGGCCGACCTGAAATTTCGCTAGGATCATTTAGACATCAAGAGCAACATTCCTGTGAAGTTTCATGGAAATCCATCAAGTAGATTCAGAAAAGTAGTCGCTACAAGTTTTTACTAAATAACTCTATGTAAATAAAGATGGCCGCTGGCAGCCATGTTTAACGTCGAATCAAAACGATTTTCGACAAGGACCAACATCATGTCATGCTGATCATTTTAGAAAAAGTCTCATATCAATATCACTTAGAGTTTTCAAGAAGTAGTCGCTACAAACTAGTTTTTTAAAAATCTATTTTTAGATTTGGCAGCCATCTTGGATTTCACATCAACATGAATTTTGCTAGGATCAACTAGACTTCATGGGCAACATTTCTGTAAAGTTTCATGAATATCCATCCAGTAGTTTCAGAGGAGTTGTCGCTACAAATAAAAAATTACGGACAGACGGACAGACGGACGCCGCACCACGGCATAAGCTCTGCTGATCTCTGATCAGTAGAGCTAAAAATCAATAAATAAATATATCAAAAAATATATATATTAAAAAAAAGATATATATATACTAATAACACGAAATGTCACAGTAAGTGACAAATGCCCCCGAAGTGACCTGTAAGTGTGACCTTGAGCTTTGAGCAATATGAAACCAACAGATATATTTTAAAAAAAAATCTAAAAAAACATCAATCAAACAAACAATAACAAGAGGTCAATGACCTTGAAGCTCTACTAATTGATTTTGTTTTCAGGAAGAAGTCGCTACAAACTTGTTTTTTGAAAATCTATTTTTAGCAGTGGCGGCCATCTTGAATTTCCGGCCGACCTGAAATTTTGCTAGGATCAATTAGACATCAAGAGCAACATTCCTGTGAAGTTTCATGAAAATCCGTCAAGTAGTTTCAGAGGAGTAGTCGCTACAAGTTTTCATTATATAACTCTATGTAAACAAAGATGGCCGCTGGCAGCCATGTTTAACATTGAATCAAAATAATGTTCGACTCGGATAACCATCATGTCATGCTGAAAATTTTAGAAAAAGTCCCATATCAATATCACTTATAGTTTTCAAGAAGTAGTCGCTACAAACTTATTTTTTTTAAATCTATCTTTAGCCGTGGCGGCCATCTTGAATTTCCGGCCGACCTGAAATTTTGCTAGGATCAATTAGACATCAAGAGCAACATTCCTGTGAAGTTTCATGAAAATCCGTCAAGTAGTTTCAGAGGAGTAGTCGCTACAAGTTTTCATTATATAACTCTATGTAAACAAAGATGGCCGCTGGCAGCCATGTTTAACGTCGAATCAAAACGATTTTCGACAAGGACCAACATCATGTCATCCTGATCATTTTAGAAAAAGTCCCATATCAATATCTCTTATAGTTTTCAAGAAGTAGTCGCTACAAACTTATTTTTTAAAAATCTATTTTTAGCTGTGGCGGCCATCTTGAATTTCCGGCCGACCTGAAATTTTGCTAGGATCAATTAGACATCAAGAGCAACATTCCTGTGAAGTTTCATGAAAATCCGTCAAGTAGTTTCAGAGGAGTAGTCGCTACAAGTTTTCATTATATAACTCTATGTAAACAAAGATGGCCACTGGCAGCCATGTTTAATGTCGAATCAAAACGATTTTCGACAAGGACCAACATCATGTCATGCTGATCATTTTAGAAAAAGTCCCATAGCAATATCCCTTAGAGTTTTCAAGAAGTAGTCGCTACAAACTTGTTTTTTAAAAACCTATTTTTAGATTTGGCGGCCATCTTGGATTTCACATCTACATGAATTTTTGCTAGGATCAACTAGACTTCATGGGCAACATTTCTGTAAAGTTTCATGAAAATCCATTCAGTAGTTTCAGAGGAGTAGTCGCTACAAAAAAAAAGTTAACGGACGGACGGACAGACGGACGGACGGACGACGGACACCGCACCACGGCATAAGCTCTGCTGATCTCTGATCAGTAGAGCTAAAAATAAAATAAAATTTAAAAAAAAATAAAAAAAATACAGTTTCAAGTGGGGGTGTGGTGGGGGGGAGCGGGGATGAGAGGCGAGAGTGGGTTTAGGGGCGGTTGGGGAGTGGCGGTGAGAGGCGGGTGGGGAGTGGCGGTGAGAGGCGGGAGTGGGTTGTGAGGGGGTGGTTGGGGGAGGAGGGAGCCAATGCCCCAATATGGGTGAAGTAATAAGATGCATAATGCTATAACAAATCCCAAACCAAAATTATAGATATATACATGTTTACATGCGAACCTAGATCTGCCTTTATTGCACATTTTATGGGATATCACAATTTCGGTTCCATGGGAGCCCAGAATCTGCAGAAGACAAAATTACTTATCCAACCCTTTACAACATACTATAAGGAAACCGATTCCAAAATTTAGTTCAGCTAGGACAAGAAATGTAAGAGATATAGACCTGTAAACACAGCTTACATGCAAAATTTGATGTGAAACAGACATATTTTAAGGGCTATCAGAATTTGGGTTACATGGGAGCCCAGGGGTTACAGGAACCAAAATTACTGAAGCAGACCTTACGATATTGCTATAAGGAAGCCCATGAACAAATTTGGTTGTGCTAGGATAAGAAATGTAAGAGATATAAACTTGTAAACACAGCTTACACGCAAACCTTGATGTGGGACGCCGACGCCGACACCAACGCCGACGCCGGGGTGATTACATAAGCTCTCTTAATTTTTCGAATAGTCGAGCTAAAAAGGCAAAATGTCTGATAAAGTTTGGTAAAGATCAGATTTTAAACTAAATCAAGGGCCATAACTCCAGCTGATTTTCGAACTTGTGCAAGCTTTCATTGATATTAACAATCTGGTAAAGTTTGGTAAAGATCAGATGAAAAATGAAGACCTTTAGCAAGTAGAGCTAAAAATCATCAGCTCCAAAAAGTAGGTCAATGTCATAAATGAAATCCAGGCATCCAAAAAATAGATGCACTACCGAAGACACAACTATGTCAAAATAGAATATGTTTTCTTCCAAAGATTAAGCTATAAATTAGGTTTAAAACATCTAGTGCATAATTCTAGTTCATGAGAAAGTGATGTAAATGTAACAATTAAAGTTATCTGCCCTTTGCTTGGATGGTGAAGGTCACATCCACATTTGCTTTGTCACGTTGCAGTGTATACAACAGCTTAATACATGCAAACCTAGATCTGCCTTTATTGCACATTTTATGGGCCATCACAATTTGGGTTCCATGGGAGCCCAGAATTTTCAGAAGACTTAATTACTTATGCAACCCTTTACAACATACTATAAGGAAACCAATTCCAAAATTTAGTTGAGCTAGGACAAGAAATGTAAAAGATATAGACCTGTAAACACAACTTACATGCAAAATTTGATATGAAATAGACACATTTTAAGGGCTATCAGAATTTGGGTCCCATGGGAGCCCATGCGTTACGGGAACCAAAATTGCTTATGCAGCCTTTAAGGTAATGCTATAAGGAAGCCCATGGCCAAATTTGGTTGTGCTAGGATAAGAAATGTAAGAGACATAGACTTGTAAACAGTCAGCTTTCATGCAAACCTTGATTTGGGACGCCTACGCCGGGGCGATTACATAAGCTCTCTTATTCTTCTAATAGTCGAGCTAATAAAGAATAAAGGCATATGACGTCACAAACACAAAAAGGGTCGACAATAGGGCTACCACCTTGGAACGGTAAGTGGCAAAAAAGGGCCGCTGGGGGTTTAAACCAGGTTCTAGGGTGCACCAAACCTTCACAACCTCACACTTACCCTACTGTCATCCCAATATAACGGGAGTGTAAATAAAGAAATCCCCACCATGAACTATTCTCTAACCAACAACGCAGCATTAATAGGAAATATAAGTATAACACGAAGTTGCTCATGTATATATAAATACAAAAAAAACAATAGCCTAGAAAGCCACAAAAAAGGTACTCAATGAAGAGAATAAACCATTGAGGGCACGACAAGACAAGATTGCAGACAAACATCAAATGTCGCCGTCCTTTTGGGCTTTAGGTAGACGTCATCATTGGGTCCACAGCCTGTGCGGTCATCGCAAAATTAAAGAAAGCATATTGGCGAACTGTAAATAGGTCCACCACAAAGCATGCAGTGCGTTGCAAAATGATAGGGTCATAACCTCTTTTGATAGTTAAACAACGATAGTATGAAAGTGATCATGACCAATGATCTTACGAAGTTTGTAAATCACATCACCATAGAAGTCAGGTTGTGATAGTCCTTGTCGCAGAAGAGTTCTTAAATTACTTTTATATTTGGAAAGAAGATCAGGGTTACGATAATAAAATTTTGCAAAGGTTTTACGAAGTTTATGGTAATGGTAGCCCTGATGGAGTAGCTTTTTAGTTATACAAAGATTACAAATATTAAAGTCCTCAACTCCTCGAGTAGTTTCAGAAGAATATTTTTTAAGTATTTCCCTATACAACTCTATGTAAAACATTTGACCACTGGGGCGGGGCCAAATGTGAACCAAGGGCCACCATTTCACCCCCTTTACTCAAGTAAAACTACAGCGGCTCGATAAGGTCAACAGCGGCGCACGTATCGTGAGGACGAAAAACACCAGTAGGTATTTTTTTAAATATTTAATAATATACATGTATAAAGTTCCGAAAGAGTCTAAACTTTGAACCAGTTTTATGATACGAACCTGTGACCTCACTTTGGCGATTTTATTGTTGCGCTATCAGCATGTTTGACCAAGTTATGTGGATTTTGGCTGCGGGATTAGAAAAAATATTCGTTAATCGTCCATATTTATATGCTCTGAGAATATTTCTGGCGTTCTGTTCGCGAAAAGAGGCCGTTTTCATATTAATTAATCATTACGCTACCCAATTCAGCTTTATTTTGCTATAATTAATGATGTATGAGTCCTATATCGCGTACTTTTTTGAGTGTGGGGTATGGTAAAATTAATAAGGGCTACAGCGATAGAAAATATTTTGATAAGGTAAACAGCAATTATGGTAAGGTAAACAGTGGATATTTTCTGTGAGTTAAGTGTATTGGAAACCATTCTAAATTTCTATTTATTTCTGTATCGTAAGTATTTTGCAGTTCCAGTGATCATACTTACTGATCCGTAATATAAATTCACGAAATCTTGTGAAATTCTTAGAACAGTTCAATAAGTTTATTTATGAAATTTATATTTCTATATAAAACAGAAATCAATGCAATAGTGAGAATCTCATTCGACATTTCGAGCAAGCCGCACATAAAGCATACCGAGAAAGCATTCTGTTTACATACTATTAAATGAACATAAATATCAGTGCAGGAAAAATCCACTTTGATGAGCTAATTATTTTTTTCTAGCTTAAATCACGTGTCTACCTAGAAATACGATATTTGCGCAGTTAAAATCAAAACCGGATGTTGACTTGTTGGTAAGCAAGCAGACTTGCTTCTAAAAATAGAATGAATTCAAGAACGACAACTCCTATGAAATTTCGTTCTTCGTCCACAATTAGATTCGTACTACTGTACATCGTACTCAATTTGTTTCATACTATCGGTTATTTTTCAGAGGGGAAGTTATTAGCCAGCCATCCGTGCAGCCGTCGTTGCACGGCCGTTTTTGAAAAATCGCGCCCAATATTTGGTGGAGTGGGTGGGGTGAATTTTTGGTGGGGTAAATTATTTTTTTTTTTTTTTTTTAACTTACTTTCTCAATATTGTTATGTTTTTTAAAGTACGAAAATATAACAACAAACTTTAAAGTGACACTGTCTGTAAGTATTAAAGCAGATTATTGAGCATAACCAAATAACAGCGAAATGAACAGTGAAAACATGAGGATAGACCCAAATAATTCTGACATTTATGACCAGCTGTTTGTGGCAAGCACAAAGTGTTTGAAAAAATAAACAAATAGTGAATTTGACTATTTATTTAGAAGTTTTGTTGTGAATCAGTGAATACTAACCACATTAAAATACAGTGTTGGTTTTAGTTAATAAACACATCATGATATAACTTGTTTTTTGTAGGACGAGAAGATTTTTTGAAGGACGAGTAAGATTTCCAATCCACTAGTCCTACAGCACGAGTAGGCTATTAAAATGTTTTCCTGCCCTGAATATTACAAGTGTAAATCGAGTACATGTGGATCTTTAGTAAAATCTATAGGGTTCTTTTCTTAAGACGCAGGCCATTATCCCCACATTAAGTTAACGCTTTGTTTTACATCATGTGCGGACGCAAACTATGACTGTAAAGTTACTTTAGTTTTCCTCTCAGGCAGTGATGGTTTACTTTCATACCCCCAGCAATCTATATCTCCCATTATCTTTCCTTTCCCTCTGCAAATTTTCTTATCTTCCACGCACAGTTTTATTGGTATATCTGCCAGTTTAAAAAAAAATAAAAAAATAAAAAAAATAAATAAATAAAAAAAAAAAGAGGTCAATGACCTTGAAGCTCTACTGATTGATTTTGATTTCAGGAAGTAGTCGCTACAGACTTGTTTTTTGAAAATCTATTTTTAACCGTGGCGGACATCTTGAATTTCCGGCCGACCTGAAATTTTGCTAGGATCAATAAGACATTAAGAGCAACATTCCTGTGAAGTTTCATGAAAATCCGTCAAGTTGTTTCAGAGGAGTAGTCGCTACAAGTTTTCATTATATAACAAAGATGGCCGCTGGTAGCCATGTTTAACTTCAAATCAAAACGATTTTCGACAAGGACCAACATCATGTCATACTGATCATTTTAGTAAAAGTCCCATATCAATATCTCTTATAGTTTTGAAGAAGTAGTCGCTACAAACTTATTTATTTTAAATCTATTTTTAGCTGTGGCGGCCATCTTGAATTTCCGGCCGACCTGAAATTTTTCTAGGATCAACTAGACATCAAGAGCAACATTCCTGTGAAGTTTCATGAACATCCGTCAAGTAGTTACAGAGGAGTAGTCGCTACAAGTTTTTACTATATAACTCTATGTAACCAAAGATGGCCACTTGCAGCCATGTTTAACGTCGAATCAAAATAATTTTCCACAAGGATCAACATCATGTCATGCTGATCATTTTAGAAAAAGTCCCATATCAATATCACTTATAGTTTTCAAGAAGTAGTCGCTACAAACTTATTTTTTAAAAATCTATTTTTAGCTGTGACGGCCATCTTGAATTTCTGGCAGATCTGAACTTTTGCTAGGATCAATAAGACATCAAGAGCAACATTCCTGTAAAGTTTCATGACAATCCGTCAAGAAGTTTCATAGGAGTAGTCGCTACAAGTTTTTACTATATAACTCTATGTAAACAAAGATGGCCGCTGGCAGCCATGTTTAACGTTGAATCAAAACGATTTTTGACAAGGATCAACATCATGTCATGCTGATCATTTTAGAAAAAGTCCCATATCAATATCACTTATAGTTTTCAAGAAGTAGTCACTACAAACTTGTATTTTAAAACTCTATTTTTAGCTTTGGTGGTCATCTTGGATTTCACATCAACATGAATTTTTGCTAGGATCAACTAGACTTTATGGGCAACATTTCTGTAAAGTTTCATGAATATCCATCCAGTAGTTTCAGAGGAGTTGTCGCTACAAATAAAAATTTACGGACAGACAGACGGACGGACGGACGGACGGACGGCACACCATGGCATAAGCTCTGCTGATCTCTGATCAGTAGAGCTAAAAAAATAAAAATAAAAATTGTGTTATTTGTTGAAAACAAACATATTTTAAGTTTTCCTGAAAAAATTGTCCCAGAGTATCGTAGTTATAGACAAGGTTTGTTACTCTGTCTGGTCAACATTTGATACCTAACTGTTTTCATCTATTATTTCACTGGCCAAATTAAGATAATTATCCACAAATCTGGGCTGGTTGGAACCGCAGATGTATGTCGTTCTCGAAACCGAAAACCGAAAACAATTCAATCAAACCGTTTTTCTGTGACAAGTCAAAATGCTTCGAAAAACGCGATTTCCCGGTAGGTATACATCACTGTGGAACAAAATAATTTTGATTGACAGATTGTGTGTAAACATACAACTACGCGAGTGTAATATTGAGCAGACAATGGTATAACTGCCGAATCTGTCATTTATAGCACGGCTGAAATATACCGGCATTTATAGCACAGTTTAGGCTCAGACCCTCAGGTTTATGAAAATTATATCATAAGCAAGAACAAAGGAAAACTATTAGAGCTATGGTACAATTATCAAAACAGCACTCCTTGACATTGGATTTTCCCAATAATATACCCAGGCGATTGGCTGCAATAATCAAAACATGGGTCATGCTCATGTCGCATGATAATGCTATTTCTTGATTGGATCGAGCTGCTATATTTACTGAAAACTGCAACGCCCTAAAACTTCTTGCACGCGCGTACTTGGATAAATGGCTCTGGTACAAAACATTTATAGCATACTTTTCTCGTAAGCGATTTATACTGCACTCTCGGGCCTGCGACCCTCGAGAAGCAGTATAAATAGCATATACTCAAAAATATGCTATAAATATTACTTATCTAATGGTTTACGTTTTTCGTGTAACAGTTTGTTGAATTTTACGTATGTTGTCAACATACCATTTTCACGAAGGGTTTGTAACACATTAGGTAGTAGACCTTCCATTTCTTGCAACGCAGTATCTAACTCCATATCAGTATCGTCTTATCATTATATTCATTGTATTGGTAAGGAGGATCGTGTATTTTCACAGGTGTATTTAATATTTTTTCGTTTTGATCTGTAATCTTTAATAAAAACAACTTCATCCTGCACAATCAGACGTTTTCCGGAATCTCTAATATCATTTGGTACAATACCTTCATGGAGCTTATATCTATAGCCGTATATTTTTGTAACTGAATCAAAAACAAACTCTTTGTACTTGAGGACCGTATTGCCAAGCTGTTCGATGCAATGGTTTATTATTTCGTCCAAGTGGTTAAATTTCAGTTCACAATAGTTGCATATTATTTGGGTATTTGGGCTTATATGATACATCAGCTACTGTTTCGGGAACTCGCGTTTCCTAGTGAAGCACATTTAACAGGCGTATTCACTTTATTAGCCTTAAATATATAATCCTTTATTATTACAATATCGTCCTGCACTGTAATGAGTTTTCGTTCCAATTCCACTTGATGTGGAATTACTCCTTCATGGATTTTAGTTATATAGCCTTGTATCCCGGAACTTTCATTCAATGTTAACTCTCTATATCTCAATTCTTCATCTGGGTGTATGACGATACAATGAGTTACGACTTCAGTTAATAGGCTGAAGTTTAACTTGCAGAAGTAACACTTGTATTTTTCCATCTCTGTTCAACCTAAAAAAATAATAATACACGTTTTCGACATCTTCAAATCTCATTAAACCAGCAGCAGGGTGCCTGTAACTAACAATTTAGCCACAATCGTACTTGTCAACTCAATAATTTAGCCGCAATCGTACTTATCAACTCTAACAATTTGGCCGCAGTCGTACTTAACTATTTTTGAAAGTAGCATTCATACTTATCAATGGCCGCTGTAGCCCTTATTAATTTTACCATACCCACCCACTCAGAAAGTACGCGATATAGGACTCATACATCATTAAACATAGCAAAATAAAGCTGAATTGGGTAGCGTAATGATTAATTAATATGAAAATGGCCTCTTTTTCGCGAACAGATCATAAAAATATGGGTGAATAACGAATATTTTTTCTAATCCCAAAGCCAAAATCCACATAACTTGGTCAAACATGGTGATAGTGCAACAATAAAATCGCCAAAGTGAGGTCACAGGTTCGTATCATAAAACTGGTACAAAGTTTGGACTCTTTCGGAACTTTATATGTTATTAAATATTTAAAATATTACCTACCGGTGTTTTGTCCTCACGATATTCGTCCTCACGATACATGCGCCGCTGTAGACCTTATCGAGCCGCTGTAGTTTTACTTGAGTAAAGGGGGTGCATTTGAACATACATGATAGCTATGTGTAAGAATTTGACAAAAATAACACAAAAATATGTAAAAAAATAAAAATAAAAAAAAATAAAAAAAGTTTTGTGTGGAGGAAGCGGGGTAGTGGGGGGTGGGGGTGGGGTGGAGAGGCAGGGAGTGGGGTGGAGGGGGCAACATATATGTGCAAGAAGCTATGTGTAAGAATTTACCAAAACAAGACAGATATATGTAAAACAAGAGGCCCAAGAGGGCCTGTGAACGCTCTACTGGCTGTTATACCATTGATGAATCGAGTCGTACTACATGGTGTCTAGAGTGTACACAAGGTTTTTCAAGTATTTGACCTAGTGACCTAGTTTTTGACCCCATGGGACCCATTTTCGAACTTGACCGAGATTTCATTAAGACAAACATATAATTAAGACAACATTTCGACAAAGTTTCATCAAGATCGGGTCAAAAATATGGCCTCTACAGTGTACTAGTGACCTAGTTTTTGAACCTGTGTGACCCATTTTCGAACTTTAGCAAGCTATAATTGAGACAAATATTCTGACAAAATTGCATCAAGATCAGGTCAAAAATATGGCCTCTAGAGTGTACACACGGTTTTTCCAAAGTTTGACCTAGTGACCTAGTTTTTAACACCATGTGACCCATTTTTGAACTTGACCAAGATATAATTAAGACAAACATTCTGACAAAGAGTGTACACAAGGTTTTTCCAATATTTGACCTAGTTACCTAGTTTTTAACCCCATGTGACCCATTTTCAAACTTGACCAAGATATTATTAAGACAAACATTCTGACAAAGTTGCATCAAGCTCGGGTCAAAAATATGGCCTCTAGAGTGTACACAAGGTTTTTCCAATATTTGACCTAGTGACCTAGTTTTTAACTTCATGTGACCCATTTCCGAACTTGATCAAGATATAATTAAGATAAACAATTTGACAACATTTCATCAAGATTGGGTAACAAATATGACCTCTAGAGTGTACACAAGTTTTTTCAAGTATTTGACCTAGTGACCTAGTTTTTGACCCCACATGACCCATTTTTGAACTTGACCGAGATTTCATTGAGACAAACATTCTGACAAAGTTTCATCAAGATCGGGTCAAAAATATGGCCTCTAGAGTGTACACACGGTTTTTCCAAAGTTTGACCTAGTGACCTAGTTTTTAAACCATGTGACCCATTTTTGAACTTGACCAAGATATAATTAAGACAAACATTTTGACAAAGTTTCATCAAGATTGGGTCAGAAATACGGCTTCTAGAGTGTACGCAAGGTTTTTCAAGTATTTGACCTAGTGACCTAGTTTTTAACCCCATGTGACCCATTTTCAAACTTGACCAAGATATAATTAAGACAAACATTCTGACAAAGTTGCATCAAGCTCGGGTCAAAAATATGGCCTCTAGAGTGTACACAAGGTTTTTCCAATATTTGACCTAGTGACCTAGTTTTTGACCCCACATGACCCATTTTCGAACTTGACCGAGATTTCATTGAGACAAACAATTAAGATAAACATTCTGACAAAGTTGCATCAAGCTCGGGTCAAAAATATGGCCTCTAGAGTGTACACAAGGTTTTTCCAATATTTGACCTAGTGACCTAGTTTTTAACTTCATGTGACCCATTTTCGAACTTGATCAAGATATAATTAAGATAAACAATTTGACAAAGTTTCATCAAGATTGGGTAACAAATATGACCTCTAGAGTGTACACAAGTTTTTTCAAGTATTTGACCTAGTGACCTAGTTTTTGACCCCACATGACCCATTTTTGAACTTGACCGAGATTTCATTAAGACAAACATTCTGACAAAGTTTCATCAAGATCAGGTCAAAAATATGGCCTCTAGAGTGTACACACGGTTTTTCCAAAGTTTGACCTAGTGACCTAGTTTTTAATACCATGTGACCCATTTTTGAACTTGACCAAGATATAATTAAGACAAACATTTTGACAAAGTTTCATCAAGATTGGGTCAGAAATACGGCTTCTAGAGTGTACACAAGGTTTTTCAAGTATTTGACCTAGTGACCTAGTTTTTAACCCCATGTGACCCATTTTCAAACTTGACCAAGATATAATTAAGACAAACATTCTGACAAAGTTGCATCAAGCTCGGGTCAAAAATATGGCCTTTAGAGTGTACACAAGGTTTTTCCAATATTTGACCTAGTGACCTAGTTTTAGACCCCACATGACCCATTTTCGAACTTGACCGAGATTTCATTGAGACAAACATTCTGACAAAGTTTCATGATGATTGTATCAGAAATGTAGCCTCTAGAGTGTACACAAGCAAAAGTTAACGGACGGACGGACGGACGGACGACGGAAGACGGACAACACACCATCCCATAAGCTCTGCTGGCCCTTGGCCAGTAGAGCTAAAAACAATAAACATTAAATAAAAATATTCCATTTCGAGTGTGGGGGTGGGTGGGGTGGGGGAGGGGAGAGGGGTGGTGGTTGGGGCAACATAGCTATGTGTAAGAATTGGCCAAAACAACACAGAAATATGTAAAAACAAGAGGCCCAAGAGGGCCTGTGAACGCTCTACTGGCTGTTATACCATTGATGAATCGAGTCGTACTACATGGTGTCTAGAGTGTACACAAGGTTTTTCAAGTATTTGACCTAGTGACCTAGTTTTTGACCCCATGGGACCCATTTTCGAACTTGACCAAAATATAATTAAGACAACATTTCGACAAAGTTTCATCAAGATCGGGTCAGAAATATGGCCTGTAGAGTGTACTAGTGACCTAGTTTTTGACCCTGTGTGACCCATTTTCGAACTTTAGCAAGCTATAATTGAGACAAATATTCTGACAAAATTGCATCAAGATCGGGTCAAAAATATGGCCTCTAGAGTGTACACACGGTTTTTCCAAAGTTTGACCTAGTGACCTAGTTTTTAACACCATGTGACCCATTTTTGAACTTGACCAAGATATAATTAAGTCAAACATTTTGACAAAGAGTGTACACAAGGTTTTTCCAATATTTGACCTAGTGACCTAGTTTTTAATCCCATGTGACCCATTTTCAAACTTGACCAAGATATAATTAAGATAAACATTCTGACAAAGTTGCATCAAGCTCGGGTCAAAAATATGGCCTCTAGAGTGTACACAAGGTTTTTCCAATATCTGACCTAGTGACCTAGTTTTTAACTTCATGTGACCCATTTCCGAACTTGATCAAGATATAATTAAGATAAACAATTTGACAAAATTTCATCAAGATTGGGTAACAAATATGACCTCTAGAGTGTACACAAGTTTTTTAAAATATTTGACCTAGTGACCTAGTTTTTGAACCCACATGACCCATTTTTAAACTTGACCGAGATTTCATTGAGACAAACATTCTCACAAAGTTTCATCAAGATCGGGTCAGAAATACGGCTTCTAGAGTGTACACAAGGTTTTTCAAGTATTTGACCTAGTGACCTAGTTTTTAACCCCATGTGACCCATTTTCAAACTTGACCAAGATATAATTAAGACAAACATTCTGACAAAGTTGCATCAAGCTCGGGTCAAAAATATGGCCTCTAGAGTGTACACAAGGTTTTTCCAATATTTGACCTAGTGACCTAGTTTTTGACCCCACATGACCCATTTTCGAACTTGACCGAGATTTCATTGAGACAAAGAATTAAGATAAACATTCTGACAAAGTTGCATCAAGCTCGGGTCAAAAATATGGCCTCTAGAGTGTACACAAGGTTTTTCCAATATTTGACCTAGTGACCTAGTTTTTAACTTCATGTGACCCATTTTCGAACTTAATCAAGATATAATTAAGATAAACAATTTGACAAAGTTTCATCAAGATTGGGTAACAAATATGACCTCTAGAGTGTACACAAGTTTTTTCAAGCATTTGACCTAGTGACCTAGTTTTTGACCCCACATGACCCATTTTTGAACTTGACCGAGATTTCATTAAGACAAACATTCTGACAAAGTTTCATCAAGATCAGGTCAAAAATATGGCCTCTAGAGTGTACACACGGTTTTTCCAAAGTTTGACCTAGTGACCTAGTTTTTAACACCATGTGACCCATTTTTGAATTTGACCAAGATATAATTAAGACAAACATTTTGACAAAGTTTCATCAAGATTGGGTCAGAAATACGGCTTCTAGAGTGTACACAAGGTTTTTCAAGTATTTGACCTATTGACCTAGTTTTTAACCCCATGTGACCCATTTTCAAACTTGACCAAGATATAATTAAGACAAACATTCTGACAAAGTTGCATCAAGCTCGGGTCAAAAATATGGCCTTTAGAGTGTACACAAGGTTTTTCCAATATTTGACCTAGTGACCTAGTTTTTGACCCCACATGACCCATTTTCGAACTTGACCGAGATTTCATTGAGACAAACATTCTGACAAAGTTTCATGATGATACACAAGCAAAAGTTAACGGACAGACGGACGGACGGACGGACGACAGACGACGGACAACACACCATCGAAGGGGGCAACATATATGTGTAAGAATTTCGACCAAAACAACACAGAAATAATAAAAAAAGGTGTAGGGGTGGGTGGAGTGGGGGCTAGGGGAGAGGAGAGGAGAAATTTAATGTGAATTGGGACACATTTTATGGGCTATCATAATTTGGGTTCCATGGGAGCCCATGGGTTACAGGAACCAAAATTGCTTATGCAGCCCTTAAGATAATGCTATAAGAAAGCCAATGGCCAAATTTGGTTGTGCTAGGATAAGAAATGTAAGAGATATAAGACTTGTAAACACAGCTTACACGCAAACTTTGATGTGGGACGCCAACCCCAGGGTGATTACATCAGCTCTCTTATTCTTCGAATAGTCGAGCTAAAAATGAAGAATAAAAACAAAACATATATATACATCCAGTGGGATTTGAACCCACAGCCTTAGCTTCCCATTATACAAGAAGTAATTTAAAGATTTTTCAATGGGGGGCATCTTTGATGTCGTGTTTACCTAATTTTACAAAATTTGAAAACATTCACCTAACGATCATCCATGTGAAGTTTGGTCAAAATTGACAAGTCTTTTCAGAGAAGATTTTTAAAAAAAAATCCCTATGTAAGTCTTTGTAAAACATGTGACCTCTGGGACGGGGACAAATGTGACAGGGCCTCCTCTGGCCATTTTTTTCCTTTCGCAACCTTTTTCGCCAAATGAAAAAAGTTGGGATCCAAATTGGAGACATTGGAGCCAAAATTGGCTGAAATATAGCATATAATATTTTCGAAATGTTGTTTTATGTATTTTTAAATGAACTATGGCCTATAAATAAAGCAGTCAGTAATAATTATAATCATAAAATTATATTTGAAAAAATATTATACTCAATTTTTCACATAAAAATAAAACTTATTAAATGTTTCAGTTTCAAAATAAATACTGTACATGTGCACAAGTACAAAATCTTATCTAGAATTATACTGATCACTGGTTTATTTTATCCTGTCAGTTATAATCAAAGCCTGCTTGACACCAAATGTGTGTATTTCACACCTCATCATGGACAAGTTGCCTTAGGCCTAAAAAAAAAATTGTGTGGTTCGGGTCAACCGACCCTACCTACGAATACCCGCCAACCCCGACGTTTTTTTGGTCCATTTTGGAAAAAAAAAATTAAAAAATAAATAAATAAAAAAATAAAAAAAATAACAATATAAATTATGTATGTACACAAGTGAAGAGCAAATAGAAAACAATTATAATTACAGTAATTATAGTACATAATTCACTGCATCTTCTTTGCGTTCATAAAAAACAATCCTTAAAAAAAAAAAAAAAAAAAAAAATCCAACCTACCCTACCTACCAATTTTGAAAATGTTACCAGAACCACACAATTTATTTTTTTAGGCCTTAGAACAAGAGGTGCTAATTTTGGCTATTAGGTTATTAGGCAATTATACCCGGGAAAAAGTATGGGGTATGACGAGATTGGAAAGTAATACACAACATTCATGACTGACATTGGAAATTTCTTTCGCCAATCACATTCGCCAAAGTCATTTTTTTATTGCCACTTCTATTATTTTGTCTCATTTGGCACCATTTGCGAATCCCAGAGGAGGCCCTGTGTGACTCCAGGATCACCATTTGAACAGGCTTGTCAGAGAACCATAAGATTATAGTAAATGCAAAATATTAAACCCAGGGTCACCATTTGAACAAACTTGGTAAAGGACCATAATGCAAAATATTAAACCTCTGGCTCTTGTACTTTCAGAGAAAAGAATTTTTTTTTTTTCCTAAATAAGTCTATGTAAAACTGTGACCCGCGGGGAGGCCAAATTTGACCCAAGGGTCACCATTTGAACAAAGTAGTAGAGGACCATAAGCTGATGCTACATGAGAGCTCTGTGCCTTGTGGTTTCAGAGAAGATTTTTTAAAGATTTTTCCTATATAAGTCAAAAACATGCAAAATCTCAATATAAAAAACATGCAAAATCTCAATATACAAACTTTGGACACCTGGGGCACGGCCATTTTTTACCCCGGGAACTTCATTTGAACAAACCTGATAGTCTAGGCATTGGCCATCATTTTAAAATAAAAACTGTCGAAATCTGTCTAGCGGTTCTTGAGATAAAGATTTTTTAGGGATTCAACCATATATGGTAATGGCGGTCATCTTGGATGTCGTGCTGACCTAATTTAAACAAATCTATAAAGCATTCATCTGAGGAAGAGTCATCAATGTGAAGTTTGGTCAAAATTGGCCATGCGGTTTCTGAGGAGAACATTGGCTCAGGTGATCTAAACAAGAGGCCCAAGAGGGCCTGTGGACGCTCTACTGGCTAACATGGCTCTTATAACATCAATGAAGCGATCGAGTGACTGCCATTTACGTTTTTTTGGAAGTTTCGGGCAAAAAACAGCTTTTGAACTAAATCAAGGGCCATAACTAAAGAATCTGTTAAAGTTCGGTAAAGATCAGATGAAAAATGAAGGCCCTACAGTATTAACGAGGCAAAATATAGCATTTTTAACTGAATCAAGAGCCATAACTCCTCTGTTACTGGTCAGACTGGTCCAACATAGAGCTAAAAAAAAAAAAAAAAAAAAAAAAAAAAATCAAAAAAGTCAAAGAAAAAATTAAAAAAAAAAAAAAAAAAAATAGAATAAAACAAGAGGGCCATAATGGCCCTGAATAGCTCACCTGATTTCGTGAAGCCATAATAGATTATCGGCAATGTTGGTACTATTCAATCAATTTTCCATTATAATCGATCAAGGGCAGGTTTTAAGGGCTGGTCAAGATCAGGTCAAAATTGTGGCCTCTGGAGTGCCCACAAGCAAATTCCAATATTGACCTAGTGACATAGTTTTTTGATCCCATGTGACCCATGTTGATACTTGATCAAGATATAATTCAGATAAACAATCTGAGAAAGTTTCATCAAGATCTGGTAAAAAATATGGCGTCTAGAGTGTACACAAGGTTTTTCAAGTATTTGACCTAGTAACCTAGTTTTCGACCCCATGGGACCCATTTTCGAACTTGACCAAAATATAATTAAGACAACATTTCGACAAAGTTTCATCAAGATCGGGTCAGAAATATGGCCACTAGAGTGTACACAAAGTTTTTCAAGTATTTGACCTAGTGACCTAGTTTTTGACCCTGTGTGACCCATTTTCAAACTTTAGCAAGCTATAATTGAGACAAATACAGGGGTCACGCGATTAGGCGCAGTCGCTAAAAACTTCGCTGTAGTTTGGCCGACTTCGCTTTTTTATTCATGTGGGGCGAAATTTGAGTCGCCGTCATTTTCGGCAAATTCGGGTCAATTTCGGCAATTTCAAATGTGATTAACCTCATAATAAACAAAAGCCTCTAAAATATACAATCAGCGCGTGTATCACAAGTACCTTATTTAATCCCATTACCATTAAATAACAACGCGACTCTTATCTTATCAGGGCAATAGCCTAATTATCGATCTTTATCGGCTTGCCTTAGGCGAGATGAGAATATCAACCGCCATGTTTGCTCGTTAGACGATCACGTGATTAGATCATGTGGGGAATCATGTGCGCATTCTATTTAAGTAAACCAATGAAAGCTGTCGTATTTTTTCGTTTGATGAATAATTAAAAATCGTACTACAAAACACTGCGCATGGGCGGGGTTATGATTATGATTGACAACAAGATACCTTGAAAAATCTCCCACGATAAATAAATGGAAAATACAGTGTATATAAATTATATGATTGACATCGGCACAGTTAATTGTAAAGAATCTTTAATAAGCAAAACTTTGGTTGTGTGTTTTATTGAGGCTAATTATGAAATAAAGAAATGTGTTTGGTATAAAGAGAGTTTGTTTGTGATTGTTTTATTGACGAGAGAAATCAGCGGAAATGTATTGTATTCTACGATTAGACATAGATATCAATAACGTATGTTACTCAATGCGGGCATGAATGAAATCTAAGTTTGGGGTAATTATCGAATAATTAGTACTTTTCAATAAAAATGAAACGAAGGTGGCGGGTGGGACCGATAGGATTTTTGGCACTGTTCACTTTGAAGTTTGTATTAAGGCCGTGGGAAAATAATAATAATAACAAAATGATAATAATAATACATGCTTTATTAGTATTATGCATTATTTTAGTTATTAACAGAAATAATACCAATACAAATAATTAATAAAATAACATGCAATTGGTTAACTCGATATATAATCGTCCGTCTCATGTCGACCGACCTCAAGTCTCCCTGTTTTGAAAAACTTCTCCCTGTTTTGACTGGAGGGAGAAGTGACTTCTCCCTATTTTTGGAGTCTGGCTTGACCCCTGCAAATATTCTGACAAAATTGCATCAAGATCGGGTCAAAAATATGGCCTCTAGAGTGTACACACGGTTTTTCCAATATTTGACCTAGTGACCTAGTTTTTAACTTCATGAGACCCATTTCCGAACTTGATCAAGATATAATTAAGATAAACAATTTGAGAAAGTTTCATCAAGATTGGGTAACAAATATGACCTCTAGACGGACAACACACCATCCCATAAGCTCTGCTGGCCCTTGGCCAGTAGAGCTAAAAAGTATGGAAGGAGAAATTTGGAAATCGTCGAACTTGAATAATACAAATTTTAAAGAATTGCAGTCTCAGTTTGATTGAGACTGTTCATGAACGGTAGTGAAGAATGCTTGCTACCGTTTCATGAACATAGGACAATACTTTTCAAGTTATGGCCAAGGTTAGGCTGCATATTAAAGTGTGATGGATGACAGACTACGACGGACAAAGTGATCCTGAAGTGTCTGCCATGCCATGCAGGAGACGCAACAAAAACAAATAACAGTAAAAGCACCCCATTTGCACTTTGCAACACTCTTTATATGCTCATATAAAATCCTTTCTGTCTGACATACTGTTCTTTTTTTTATTGTGCTCTTCCCCAGCTCTAACATTAAGTTCTAACTGAATTAACGTTTGTAACATCCTATTGTCTACTGGTTTATTTCCCTAATTCAGCGTTAAGAAATTTATTTCTTAATACTGCAAATTTAAGACATTTTAAGGGACAATGGATAGCACAGTAGACATTGAATGGTTATTATGGCTGCTACTTTTATCTTTTGTTTGTGTTTGTTGCTTCCAAGGGATCACCTTTTCAGTATTTTTTAAGTCTCACTGGCGCCACTGGGTTTCTATGCTGTGTCCTTTCGCAAAAAAGATTTCTTAGCCCCATCCATCTGATAAGTTGGGATCGTGAACTGGGTGGTCCCATGTTTCAAAGTCTTTCCTTTGAGCATGTTGAAAAACTCAGAAGGAATCTGCGAGGCAGTAAGAGTTGAATTATGTACTTTCCCTCTTACTGAGGCAGCTTGAAATAACCTGTATTGATGATCCATTAAACAACCATGCGTAAGGCATTGTGGTGTATCGTACTGAGTATTGCAATATGTATAATACTGACCCTGTCCTGTAATTCAAAGAGACTTGGTATACTTACATAGGCTTAAAACAAATGAGTTCAACTCCATCTCTATTATAAGGATTTCACTTGCATCAAACTGTAATGACCCACTTTCAAAGCATTTACCTGGAAAAAATATAGTATACATCTGTAACTACACCTTTAACATTGTAATCAAACAAGTTGGCCTTTTCCAGTAGGGGAGCAGCCTTGATATTTTCCTACATCTTTCAAATATCACAACCACGCTTGACAACGAAAAGTAGTACGTCATCTTTCGGCAACGTCAAAAAAAAAAAAATGTCCGCCATTTTGAATTTTTTAAAACACATAATTTGGAAAATTGTGACAATTTTTTATCATGAAATTTCATTTCCGCTTTAAGTTTCGTGATTTTCGGCTGTACCGACTTTTTTTTAAGAAGCTTTACTGCATGATAAATGCAGACCCGCCTTGTAAAATGTCAAAGCGAGGGGCGATAACTCTAAAAGATGCCATTTTAGAATACGATTAAAACGACAACAACCGTGTGTTTTTTGTTAAATAAAATACGAGGAAATACTTGAATTGTTGTTTTAGCTCACACATTACATGAATTTTGCTGCATGTCACGAAAAGCATGTTATTTCTTTATCAAAAGTACACGAAAATACGAATTGTTTGACTTAACTGTAATTTTGACTCGACTGACCTCGCAAGAACTGCAGGCGCGTATTCGATGGAGCGGGTAGTATTGGGCACCCTCTCATATGTGGAAAGTGTACGTAACAATCGCTACTGTTCAAATGGGAGTTGGGGTGGAGAGAAGGAGGGGGAGGGCATCTGAGCTGAGATTTAAAAGGATGCGCCCCATCCCCATCCTACCCCAACTAAAATCATGAAAGTCTGTTTTTGAAAGCTCTTGCAAGCATACTTCCTTAAACATATTCAGATAATATATTTGTTGCTGTGTTTTTGACTAGACTATCCAGTGTCTAATTGTCATCCGCAACTTGGCGCAGTCAGTAGCGCAGCGGATTTGTAACCGGAGGTGGTGCCACTGAGTTTTGTCGGTGTGTTCTTGGGCAAGACACTTTCCCTTAGCCTCGTCCTTCGGATGGGGACGTAAACCGGGTGGTCCCGCGTATAGGTCTATCATCCGAGCATGTTAAAGAACCATAGGAATCTATTCGATAATAAGAGCAGGGCAGTTCCTGGATTCCTATGTATCCTTCCCCTCTCTCTGGGGCGGCTCTAAATAACCTGTACTGTGTTGATGAGCCGTTAAATATTCAAATGAATTCATCCGCAACTGCACTCAGCACTGTCATATGTACTGTAGCTGTCCCATGCTAGTATCATGAATCAACCGTGGAATATATCGCCCACACATGAAAGGGTTTGAGGGCCCCATCTTACTTGTATTAGTTTAAATATAGACCATTTGTCGGTTGAAACCTAAGATGATTTTTTTATCAGACAGAAACACTGTCGTAATACTTACCGTATTTGTCGGCGTATAGCGCGCATGCGCATATAACGCGAACCCCGACTTTGGGTCTGAAATCCTTGGAAAAAAACTTTTTGTTATGTATTGTAGCGTAAACCTCACATAAAAAACATGTGTTTTCAATTTCAGGACAGCAGAGCGCCATTTTGAATCATTGACCAAAGAGGAAATGTAAAACGAATTTGGCTAAAACAAGCTGCATGTTAGACTGTGTTTTTTTACTCAAGTGTAAATAAACTTGTACTGTTGAGTGTACTTTTGTTGTTTACTCAAGATTCAATAAAATAAAAATCCCCACGCCCGTGTTCAACTTTTATTACGATCATATTAAATTTAATAATCTGGCGTTGTATGACTGGTGTTGTTTGCAGGTTATTTACTCTTTGCTTGTCAATTTGAAGGTGTTGACAATTTGAAGGTGTTGACAGTTTGAGAGGTTTCTCGAAATGAGATGCATTGTCTTGTGGCATCACCTATTAAATGCATTTTCCTAACACATCGTGTCAGCACCTACTCAAACTTCTGAAGTAATCAAGGACAATTAAGGAATTGACATTTTTCTGCGTACATGTATTGTTACATGTTTGTTTAATAATCACCATAGTCATAATTATTTGCGGTCAGATTAGCAAGAACCAAACACTTCACACATTTTCCCAGTCAATTAAACCCTTTATGAATAATCAAGATTCTATGTTGTCAAATTTTAGAATCGACTTTAACAAATAAATATGTGCGGTAAATCAATACCGCGGTTATCCGGTTGTCGTCGTTAGGAAGAAAACATAATATTCTATTCTATTCTATTCACGGGTTTGTAAACCCGTCTACGTTAAACGGAAACCACAGCCTCGTTATCATTTCACTTTGCCGATTGATGTAAACAATGATATTTTTCAACATTCAATGGTATTTTCTCAACAATAATCAACACAAAACATGGTAAAGTTTGATTTTATTATTTTTATTGATAATAAGCATATAGCATACAACGCATTTTATTGAAACAATAGAAACAAGCCAACTTTTGTTCGATTCAATCTCTGTAGTAAACTGCCGGTCTTGCGACTTTTTGAAAACCACAAAACTTCTCGTCTTGGCTGAAGAAAAAAAAAGTAAATCATTACTTGTTGCTTAAACCGCGCACCCCAACTTCAGCCACAGAATCTGGGGTAAAAAAGTGCGCGCTATACCCCGACAAATACGGTATACTGATAGCATCGAAGGAAAGTAAAGAAGGCCATTTTGTTTACTTTATATTTTTAAAGTTGAATTGTGTTTTATGCCATTATAGCACATTTTAGGCCATAATTCCTGGGTAGAACCAGTACTGTGTACTTTCTGCTATCTGTAAGAATCGACACTTTCTCACCTACAAGTTGAGCTCCCAGTGGGAATTGAACCCGCAGCGGTGAGAGGTGAAAATGAGAATGTATACAAATATAAAAAAGGCAACCGAACATCTCCATTACTCAATATGTCCATGGGACTTGAATGACCGCACTGAAAACAATCCGTGGAAAATTGTACAATGCAAGAATATATATTCATAAATAAATTTTATTTTGATGCAAAATCGATATGCTATAGATAAAGATCATGTAAAGTTTCAAAAAGATTTGTTAAAAACTGTGGAAGGATATAGACGCACAGATAACTAACACCATATGCCGCCTCACCATTCGATGGTAAACAATAAACATTTAAGGTACATATTAAGGCCTTAAATATTATCTTTCATGACTAAGTAAAAAATATGTAACAAGTCAAATATCAACATGAATTATTTATTTGATTTAAAACATTTTATTTCAAATATTTACATCAAAACATCCCAATATAAAGGGTATTACATAAAAAATTAAATTGCATCATACAATAATTGTTTTTATTTATTAAAGGGACACACAGCATTTATCAAGTATTTATCAAGCATTAAAATTTGCACCTCGATTGATTAATCAAGAATTGATTTTACACATGCTTGCATACATGTATATTTAAATTATAACATTTTGGCATTTAAAAAAAAAAAAAATGCTGCATGTCCCCTTAATATGCGCACCTCTCCGCCTGTATTGTTTATATGGTGCAAGTCATTTTCAACATATGTGGGGTTATATACATACATGTATCTGTTTGTTTTGTTTTTTGCAGAGACAGACCACCCACTTTCTGGGTAGAACCAGTAATATACACCTCCTGCCATCTGTTATTCCACAAACTTTATAATCCAATAAAATTCAGAAAACATCATTTTAATCCAATTAAGAAATTGGGCATGGTCGGTCAGATTAACAGAAACACATTTATATTTTCGTATTAGCCCTTATTTTGAGCCACTCCAATGAACTGTCCAGTTAAAGTCGCCATCGATCCACCTCTGTCAACAGTCAGACATGTATGTTGATATGATATTTTGCTGAACTGGTGATCCTGGGAATTTCGAAATTAGTGGGTCAAATAACCTTCCCTCAAGTCACAAATGTTACTAGACATATTTTTCTTGAAGTTGATGCTAGTACTGTCCGTATGAGGTATTCATGATTCAAATAAATAGTAGATCTAATAATATTGTACACCGTCGCATTATTCTATTCTTGTTCGTTTAAGTATTTCTGATTCGGCTGATTATGTTGTAAAAATGTATTACAATATATATGTGACTAGACACTTGTTTCAATAAAATCCTCCCATATTTTTTGACTTCAGTACAGTTTCCCAGCATCTCAGGGACGCTGAAAAATAAAAATGATACAGATTCTGTTTAACCATACATATTTTTCTTTCAACTTAAATAGGTAACAAGATGGTGAGTTGAAATAGATGAATAAAAAGTGTCTATAGAACTTTTTTTTATAAGAATATAAATTGAACAGAACTTGGTGGAAACAATGACCAGAGGGGAAGGGCACATAGGAAAATTAAAAAAATGATACATCTTTTGTTACCGTAACCAGATTTTGTTTCAACTTAAATAGTTAACAAGTTGTAGAATTGAAATATGTAGATGAATAGTGATTTTAGAAAAAATGTTACATGTAAGATGAATTAAAAAAAAAATGTTTTTGGCTGATCAACACTTTCCGGTATACCTTATTTAGAGCCACCCCAGAGAGAGGGGAAGGAGGACACATATGATAGGAATTTGAGAACCTGCCTTATTCTTACTAATGAATATATTTCTATGGTTCTTTATGGTGCTCGAAGGATAGAGAACCCCCAGTTTCAATCCCAATCTGGACAACAAACGAGGCTGAGGGAAGGTGGTGTATTGCCCTGAAAACACAGACGAAACTCAGTTGGTGCATGTGTGACTTGAACCCGAAAGCTCCAGATTGTTATCGTCCGCCATGCTATCGCTGGGTCAATGCCAGCACATTATGTTAAGTCAGGGTCCTGGTTAAGTTTAATATTTTAGATGTAATACAAGGATGTTTTATCTTGTTCGATTCATTTTTACATCCGTACTATGGACAATATGACCTATTTATGTGTCGATGAGCTGTAAAACACCATTTATTTATTTTTTATTTTTAGTATAAGAAGTCTGAGACTAAGTGCAGGTCCACAATGCCACATATATACATTGATAAATTCATAGACTTTTGAAACTGTGCTTACCTACACACTGGCTTACACAAGGCTCTGATGTAGTTATACAGATTACTGTGAGACTGGGAACAGGCTGTGGTAACACAATGCACACTGACACTGCCTCATTTAAACAGACCTGAAAAATAACATATTGTTCCATTTAATTTTAATATTAATAACTATGTTCAACTTTCTTAATGCTGTCAATGCCAGCTTT